>WYDF02134279.1:0-37531 GCA_009867245.2 Adranes taylori
ATCAATTAATTCATTTTGGATTAACATTAGATGCGATTATCCAATGATAGCCAAAAAAGCTTTAAACATATTATTACTTGCTTATCACGAAGCCTACTACTTAATATATTTTTCCATTGTCTCTTTCTAAATTGAAGAACGAAATACACTTATTCTCAATGTTCGGAGATTTACGTCAGCGGTCGTTCTTATTCGCATGTAAAAAGACTATTTTTATCCTTGTTTTTCGTTTCCTTTTGCGTCGCGGTCAGCTTATCCTTAAATTACAAGGTAACATCTCGTCCTGACTCATTGTGCGTGTCTATTTTTTAGATAGATATTTTTTTCTGATATTAATATATTTAACTTTGTATAATTAAATAGAATTATAGTGATGGATTGCTACATTATTTTAGGGATTGATTGATTTTAATGAATTCATATCTTTCATATATTCCTATCTATAAATAATTGTATTTAAATAAAAATCAGTAATATATAAATATCAGAAACGTATTTTCGCATAAGCCATTATACGATAACTTTAAAATAGGTATTTTAGCTGTTTGTCATTAAAGTAAAATTTGCTATTCCTTGCTGGTTGTTACCAGCAACGAATAGCAAAGTATATCAAATTTTCTTGGCGTGTACTTACGTTGGTTGACTGTTGTATGTTCTATGGTGCACTTGTCAGTTGGGTTTCCCGCCTTACCGAGAAAATTAAATGCGTTTCCCGATGTCGTTTTGTACTTCAAAACGCTGTTTTATGTTATAATTTCGTAACACGAAGGCAAAATTTACCGTACATGTCGTTTTCTGTTGAATAGAACAAGAAAAGAATGGAAATGTATTGGGTTCATCGAATAGGAATTTTATATTTTATGAGTCTTAGAACCTCACTTGTACACAGTAGAGGTGCAACCTTCTATAAATCATTTATAACTTATTTTGTTCATTCAACTTTATTTCACCAAAACTGTATGATGAGTTGGGGGTAGAACACTCGCAATAAACCTTTTTCCACAAACACAAGCAGAATACTCTCTCATACATTACAGATTCGTAGCAACTGTAAACTGTAAAATGGTTTAAAATTTATTTCAAATTTTAAAACGCAAAATAACACCCTTAAATAACGAAAATAATTTAAGGCACGTAGATTTACTTAGGGATTCAAGTAATATCATTCAAATAAGAAAGAGTCCAGTAAAGGAAGGAGTAAACTTTTAGAGAATTGGAACATCCATCTTAGCATATTATATTTCCTTGTTTTATGATAAAGATTTGACTTAAATGAAAACAGAAATAAAATACAGTTGATGTAAAAAAAAATTGCGTGTACAAATTCTAAATAAACTTTAATGAAAGTATGGTAGAAATAAAGAATTTGTCACAAACTATATGTAACTAAATCTATTCTGTAACAGTCGGTCTAAAATACAGACTTCTGCGTCTGTCTTCAACTTCTATTTAGTACAAGATGAAATTTATAAAAATTGTTTTCTATAATTAAAAGTAGCAAAAAATTCTAATGAATTTTGGACCACTAATTTCTAACAGCTTATTTATTTTTCTTATCAGGAATTATGATAATCGGATTATCTAATGACGATACAATTAATTTTCTTGCAACCTAATGTATGTTAGTGTTCCTTAAAATATAATATGCTCCAAACTGTATTTTAGCGTCGCGGAAGTGAAATTTTATATCGCGTATTGTAAAAGTTTCGCCAGCGAAGAATTTTAACAGTTAGATGATGTTGGCAGTTGATGTTGGCAGTATGTTTTATTGTGTGTTTGTGTTTTGTGTTCTTGAACAAAAATAAAAACATGTACTTGACGATCGGTTCACAGTAATAACGACTATCTAGTAAAATTTTTGTTTGTTCCACTGCAGTTTATGATAACAAATGTTCTAAAACTTTACTTACGACAAGTTGCATTACAACTGAAGTCAATAATATTTTATGGAACGTAAAATTCATTTTAAACAACTTAAAATGATAATTTGAATAATCAAAATCAAATAGTCATGAATAACTGAACTTCAAGATTCTTTTTCATCTGGCTAGAAATTTCGGCCACAATAAGGTGTTATCAATTTAGACATCGATTTTTTTTATCCCTATAATAAAAGCTGTTAGCATTTTCCTACAACAGAATTCGTAACATATGAAACCCATACGCCCGTTTACCCCTCTTACGGTCACTTGCCTACTCCAGTAGTTGCCGACGGCGGATTCTAAACAGCCTCCCAGATATGTTCCTGAATCGCTCTAAAATGGCACACGTTCCGCGGAGCGAAATTTTGGGGTCTAGCATAAATAGTTTGTAGATTTGACATCTATCATTTGAAAATCCAAGATGTCGGATGACAGGGCATTTTCGGTGGGTCTTTCAAACGTGGTACAGAGAATAGAGTGTGGTGGGAAAATTGTATTTTAGGCTGGTAGAGTTGGCCTGGAGACGCATGCTCTGTTCGGTGGAACTGGGTGATTCTTTCGGTGGTTGGGGGTGCTATAAACCCCACTCTGCTGTGAAGTGGGCCGGGGGTCTGCGTTAGGAGCCTGGATCGTTCTGAACAATACCCTGCTAGGGGGCCTGCGGTTCGGGACTGAGTGGGACTCTGCTGTGGAGGCCTGAGTAGGGCTATGCTGTGGGTGGGGATCTGCGATGGTTGTGCCTGAGTGTGGATCTGTGCTGGGAGACATCAGGATCTTGATTCGACTCGGTCCAAACGTAATCTTCTTTCTCATGCTGTCATGTGTGGTGTCTATCATAAATAGTCGCAGGCATTTGCGTTTGATACACATCAGGATTGCGCGACAGTGTATTTTCTAGGCACACATTTTGAATTTTCGTAAGAGGGCTGAGATGTTACAAGATTGTCCAAAAAAGTATAAAATGTACAGGGATCTAAAATTTTGTGAAAAAATCTATTAAAAATATTGAAATTCGGTTAGTACAAATATGGCTGACAGCACACTTCTGGGACACATCTGGACACTTCCAGGACACATCTGTACACATTGTCATTCGAGTTTGAGGTTATGTTCTTCTTCTTCTTATAATTATTTTAGGTAGACGTTCTTTCGCCTAGTCAATACCGTGACCCATATTTCCAACGTTGTTTTATTGTTATTTGTTACGTCAGCAGTTTTATATGCATTGTAAGCCCTTTTTATATAAAATAAAAATTCTCTATAGCCCAGCGAGATAAATCAAACTAATTACTTAAAAGTTTTTATCTTTTAAAATAAATCGAGTGCTTCAAAATAAAGTCTACGTTAAAAATAATACGAATTAAATATTTGTTCGATGCCTTTTTTAATAAAAATAAGTCGTGTACAATAAAGCACTTGCTTAAATTTGCATTACCAAGAGCTTGCTTCAAAGTGATAAGGGATTATAGTACACACAAATTTCTTTTCCTTTTTGCATGAAATCTTTACCCTACTACATGTATCTAAATTGTTATTAAGTAGTGGCGTTAAATAATTAAAATTCTTTGTAATGATTTGTTAGGTGCTTAAGAAAAATAGGTTTTATTGTTTTAAACAAATCAGATTTTTTTTTAAATTTTTTAAATAAATATATAATAATCCCAATTTAAGAGTTGCTCACGTATTTGAAAGATGCGTACACACTTTAATTTTTTTCTAATTTTTATAAACTAAATGATATTTTTTTTTAACTAAATATAATTAAATCTCCATTTGCAGTAAAACCAGATGATTAGCCAGATTAATATTCTCAATACGACTTCTCATCTGATTTTATGCAAGTAAAGATCTATTTACAATAGATCTATGTGTAAATAAATAAACCAAATGATTTAAAATAATTAATATTTATTGATACTTTTTACAATATATAATAAATCTTTACATTGTTTTTATAGTGAATTAATCTGTCTCGTTGATCAATTCAAAATTAGTGGAAGGACTGAAAATATAAGACCATATATTTCGATATATTTGAGGGATTGATGTTTTGGTGTACTTCCGGTTAGGAACTGACGACTGGCTGCATCCTCGTTTTCAAAGTAATGTTTCTGTTGAGCAATGCGTTTTAGCATAATGGTTGGAAAATTACTGAAGGTACGCCTCAAATAGATCGATTGGGTTGGTCGACATTTTATGGAGTCCGAAGATGTTGATTGTTTTGTATAAGTAGTAGGTGTCATGTCAAGAAGTCGTTGTACATTATCTTTATATACTGTTGTCACAGGGCCTAAAGAATCTCCTTATTTGTCAATTGGCATAGAAACGCATCCGCAATCAATGTTTGTGTTATATTCACAGTTGTTAGCGTTTTACAGTTTACAGTTTCATGTAAACATTTGTTCAAGAAATAAAATATAATTTAAAAACAGTTAAAACATATTACATTTATGGGAATCAAAGAGTAGCATTATTTCTACCGTCGGATAAAATCAAGATCGATGACGTAAATCATACAACTTATAAGTAGCCGTGGGCATCGTGGCTGATTAGATAGCAAAGCGTGCTGTTATATAATCCTGTGTCATTTGAGACATTGTTGAATTTGGTATATGTCTTTTGAAAAAAACCTAATGGTTTATATTTTCACAACGGTGTTCGGTGTTTGAGTCTATCACTTTTAATTTGGATAGAGCCTCATTTTCAGGTGATAAACCTCAGCTAAAATAGATGTAATGAGTAATTAATCAGTAATAAGTGAAATTGTACTGTGCCATACGGCCATGAATAAATGAAAGGATGTCAAATTGCAATTACATTAGCTTTGGCCGAATTATTTGTAAAGCATAAGGTAGGAAATTAAGTGAGAATACAGTGAGAATAGCAATTTATCATAAGAAGCTGTGAAGTAGTGAGAGTTATCGATCGTTATTTTGATGGGATATTAGCTAGCCGAAGAATAGAATAAGAGCTACACACGTCTGACATAGAGCAATATTTTGTTTCGTAAAGACTGAACCCGTGTCACTCTGAGTTTTGAAAATTAAATCATGAAGTAAATTAAATTCTAATTCATTCCATCAACAAATACTTCGAAATTAAATCATAAATGACTCAAGTTGTTTAATGTATTAGATATGAGGCCTAGTAGTGTTCGGTATTCAGAAATATCTGAATACTTCTTTTGAGTTTGATTTCTTGAATAAATTAAATCAGGTTGGCAACGAGTATAGTTATTGAGGTAAATTAAAATAAATTGCAATGAATTAATAAGGTATCGGCGTGTAATTATAAATATAGTTAGTGCAAATAGGATCATCGGAAAATTGTTAGCGAGCGTGAGGAACAACGAGTATCAAATATTTTCATTCTAACGGAGTAACAGAGTGTTCTTTCTCCACGACAAGAAAGTATGAATCAAAAACAATTAAATTAAATCTGAACAAAACAAGTTATTTATTGAGTCATTTGTATTACATTGTATTAATAGTTGTGTTGTTATAATTACTGAAATTAAAAACTGGGGCATTAGAAATATTTTCCGTAATAGTTTTCAAAACAGATTTATTTGTAGAGGCAGACTTAACAGTCGTGTATCAGGAAGTATTGGAGGATGAAGGTGTGGTTATTGACGGATTAGATCGAGTAATTGAAGAAAGTAATTGATTTGCTACATTTATTCGATTTTGAAGAGAATTTTCTATGTATCATTCTCCTACTTTAGAAGACTTGTAGCCTCTATGCCTTTTACTGTTGTAATATCCGCCCCTGCTTTTACCACCGTAGTCACTGAGGTACGGCGGAAACAGTGGAATTGCAGGTTTTGTATTAGGAATTGCAATTAGTATTGCGGATCCAAAATCTTTAATGTGGGAAATTTTAATGTTGTAAAGTTCATTTTTGCGACAAGCCCCAAAACACCAATGACAAGGGAGGCCTAAAAATAAAAAATTCGTTTTATTAAAATTACTATTTAAATTATCATTTTTATTACCTTTGTGCCTAAATATATCTCATCCGGAGCATTTTCTAAGAATTGCTCAACATTTTCTTCTACATAAACCTTCGATTTCTTAGCTACGTAATTTTCAGAAAAGCATTATAACAAAGTTTTTAATTTTTTCTATCTTGTTATATTGGTATCGTATTTCACGTTTATCGTTTCTTTTAGAATTGATTTTCCATAATAAATTTAATTAGAATAAATTTTCCATAGAGTCGAGGATTTCCATTTTTTTAATAAATCACCGAAAAATGCAATTAAAACATTTTCGATAAAGGAGTTCGTTTCCTTTTCTTGTTGCCAATATCTTAATATTGCATAATACATTTCATACTCATATCTCGATTTTTGCGGCAGCAGGTTCTCGCTTATATTATTTGCATAATTTGTAATTTCAGGTGGAGTCTTATCAAATTCCATATCTGATTCTCTCGATTTTTCAGTCATTATTTTATTTAAATTAAAACTTATCTAAAAATAATTGATACGACACCGCCAATTCCATCTGACACTGCCAGTTTGAAAATCCATGGAAATCTATGTCGTTTAGTTCGATTTGGGAATATTCATTCTGTACCTTATTATAGAATGAAAATACATGCAAAACACATAGGAAGCAAGTATTTCAGAATAAAATCTCAAGAGTAAGAATTCTACATTCTATTATTAAAAAAGTTATTTCAGAATGATTATATTCTCTAATGGTCGTCTAGAAACGATTTGATAAATCATGAATGCCATTTTTATTAATTGAATGCAAGTATTACTTGATTTTATTAATTTGCTTGGTAGGCATTATTTCTTTTGGTTGCACGAATTATAATTTTATTTGTATGTTTCTTAAACCTTCGCAATACATTTTGTTAAGTTTAGATAACTCTTTTATTCAAATAGTATTGTCTATGAGAGGCCAATTGTGGCTGTTAGGATAGCACACAGCTTAGTTAAGTTTATGATTTATCTAGTAGAATTAAATAAGAAAAGTGAACGTAACCGTACCAATGGCAACGTCTAGTGTTTTATTTTAAAAGGTAATGGGAAACTAGGGGTTATAATTTCGGTCAGGTAAGTTGAAGAAGCCATAGTGAATCGCATTTTGTAGTTATTGTACGAAAGACCCCGTAGTGCAGGAGGTAATTATTACGTACCTAATTAAAGGATTTTCTCTTACGCACGTCAAGCTGTACATAACATTCTATGTCAAGCTGAACATAAAGTTCAGCTCGAAAATAAACCAGCACCGGAATACAAAATTAAATAGAATATTTATATCTGAAAGCTACATTATAGACTTATTCTAACTCATAACTTATTTACTCATAACATCGAAAGCATACGTCTTTTAAATGGTTGGGGTGCATCCATTCTCCACATTTCAAACAAACTCTTCTTGGTGACTTATCCCTGGATCTCATCGAACACTTTTGTGAGAACTACCTCTTTGAATTTCCTTTCCGTTTAACAAACCCTTCGGTGATAGGTGCTACCCCTAGAAATAAGTTTGCTCGTCTTTTGACCTCTTTTCTTATGTTCTCTTTTTGACATTTTAGGAATATAAGGTTTAATCATTTCGCAAGGAATATTTTATAGAAATTCATAACAAAGCATTATTGCATTTATAAATACATAGCGAATTAATTTCTATAATTTTTATGATGTTACACAATAAAATCATGGGCCATTGTCACGTCTTTATAGCTAAATTTAACCTCAGGCAGAATTGATCCAGAAGATCTACTTCAGCTTTGGTAGGTCAATAGCTTGATCATAGCATATAGCGTCAATAACTTGGTGCCTATTAGAAATAACCAAATCAGTTTTAATCTTTATTGGGAAGTAATTTTCTTCACTATTAGGAGTTTTTCAGCAAGAGGAGCAGTTAGAACCCAGTTGTTTCAGTAAGGTTTCGGTTTGAAGCTTGGACTGGTTTAACTATTCGCACAAGTACATCCTCTGCTTTATTATTGTTATTAAAGCCAGCTTTTAATTACCAACGTATACCTCGTGGTTCATAATATATGGCAATTTTCCGCCAAAAGCACATTGTAAATGACAGTTCTCTCACATCTAACATATATAGAGTTTTCAATCAAATAATATTTGTCCGATGATAGGTTCAGAACGGAGTTAATGTATATTAACTAATACAAATACAATGATGTTCTGTAAAAAGTAGGGTGCTGAGGAAGCTTAATACCTTATAGCAGAAATGGCCATCCACCCAAAAATGTTCATCGGAATTTTTTCTACCTTTGTAGTCTCTCATATATTATTAGCAATTTTCGATGACTACCTGCTTAAAAACAATTATTATAATAATATTTTTGAGACTTTCTAACTCCTCACGCAAAATGCCAATTAATGCAAATTTATCAAATCCTTTTGGAACTCTGTTTCTGGCTCTATCTCTTTAATATCGTCGAATCACTCTGTGTCTAATAGCATAGAATCGTAAACATCTTATTAAGAAATAAAACCGTTTCTCTCTCATTGTGAGATAACACGAATCGAGTCCATTACCTCTATTTTGTCCCAATATTGTTGTATTTAGTCTCTCTAACTACGAGGGGAACCGACCAAAATAGTAGTCCAATAACAGCTGTTATTTCTATATGTGCTATTATTGGGGCTTTTGGCATACGATTTACCTATCAAATTTATTTTGGACATTTCTGTGTAAGGAATCAAGAAATATATTCAAAATATAAATTGCTGAAATTACATTTTCGCCTCAGCTGTTGATCTTGATAGGTGTATCACAATGTTATGCGCCCGAGTTTCGATATTCAAGTTAGATGTTTTCTTTACCAACTTAGTGACACCATAATTTCCTACAAAAATGTGTCGGTTTCAGAATTTTTCACAGAATCACTGTTTGTGTCGCCATATTCATTTATTTTTTCATCATACATTGTATTGTGGTGACTTGGCTTGAACCATTTCATCCGCCTGTCAGCCGCTTGATGAAACTAAGGACAATGGAATGAAATGCACAATGAAATGCTACTGCGTACTGGGCACAAAGGCAGACATACAATAGCTACCAGTAAGCAAAGGAAACCAATTACATGTCAATTCCAGAAAGTATAAACTAAAATTAAATTTTTTGAGAACCAGAAAGTGTGAACAATTATCGGAAATAATTAACTGTCGCATAACACACATAAGAACCAAATAAAATTTTGGTTCCCTATGAAAAAAATATGCTGATCAACCAGCAAAATATTTTTTAGAAAATAAGATAGAACTGTAATGTTGGGCTATCGGCCTTTTTAGTACATCGCCAACCATATTGACCAAGCTTTGTACATATTCCAGTATTATGATTATATTGAACGTAACCGCATTTATATAAGAATATTAGTTTTTAACTCGTTGTTTTTAAAATGTAAACGTGCAATGCTGACGTAAAATTAAGTTTCCTATGTAAATAAAGCCATTTTAATATTCTCCAAGTTCGTGCTTATTATATATTCAACAGATTAGTTTTTATCATCATTAAAAATCTTCAGATAAATAAGAATAATGCTGCTAAATACATGCGACGTTAATAGGGTTTTATTAGAAGCCACATATAAAATAAAATGTATAATTATATAAAATATGTTAATTGGTTTAGAATCGAATGCAAGTTTAAACAGCTGTAATGTGTAGACTTTAATGTGCACTGAAATGTTTTCTTTACTTAAATAAAGTATAAGCCAAGAGATTTCTTTCAAGTTTCTTATAATAGAAAAAATATCACGTCAAAACATGTCACATCCTAGTATTAGTACATCACGAACACGACATATCTTATATGTTTCCTTTTATTTTTTCGCCCTTATTTCATGATCCTTTCGGGAACAGTTTTTTTTTATTTATATCAGAAAATCATGAATCAGGAAATAGCACAATGGTTTTATAAAAAGTTGTATGCCAGAAGTATACATGTCAGGAGAAACAAAATTAATTTTTATTAATTAGAGATTTGAAATTAATTTAATTATCTCTGCTTTGAAAAAATCAGCGCAGCCGGGAACCTGGCAGTTTCGGAGTTCGGTATTATAAAAATATAATAGCAAAGAACACAATTAACGACACCTGGCAGATGAAGCGGATTGCTTTGATATTAAGAGGGTTTAGTTGACAAAATGTGCTGTTTACTTAATTACGTAGACTAGTTCTGCAATTGTATAACACATATAGGAATTGTTTGTGCTTTCAGCTCATCACCCTGTAAGCTTAGTTGGTACAGCACCAGACAGACAATCAGAAGGTCACAGATTCGATCTCCGGGTGCGGTGACTTTTACAAAGCAGAGATAATCATATTAATTTCAAATCTCCATTTATTAATAATTAATATTGTAACGATAAAAATGTTAGACGTATTCAATTCTTTGGATTCTACTGTAGAGATCTGAAGTATTTTAACCCTTTCACTTCGACTTTTTTTTCTTAGATTTGTAATTAGACAATTACAAATATTTATTGCTACGGAGTAAAAAAATATGAATTTTGAAAGTTTAAAAAAACATATATTTTTTCGAAAAAAGTTTGGGATACCTACGTCCCTGCAGGGGAAAACTATGGGATCTAGTTTTCCCAGCAGTAGAAAAAGTAATTACAATTGTATGGAGACAAAATTATTTATTTTTATAAGCAATGTACACATAAAGCAACTTCACATTTTTTACAAACAAATTTCGTGCGCTTCTCTACCGTTTCAGATGCACTTCTAACACATCTGTTCCTGTCACCTTTTTCAATGGGTAGATGATCGCCAATACTAGTACAAAATTTCCCTCTCTTAGAAACTCTGCCTTGTCTTCTTCTTAGGTTGTAAGAAGATTTTGATCTACCCTCATCATCAATCAGACCTTCTGCAATGTTTATAGTAAAATCAATAAAACTTTTTTGTATTTTATGACTCACGTTCTAGTAAACAATCTAAATTGACTAATCTAATTCATCAAAGAAATATTATATGCAATTAAATATAATCTAATATAAAAACTAACCAATCAACTAATCATAATTAATTAGTTAAATCAAGAAAAAAATATAAATTGTCCAATATATAATCGTATACCTTAACATAAAAGCCATAGTAAAGTCAGTTAGGATATCACAGCTTCCGACAAACCTATATAACTAAAGATCAAACAGATTTTGCCGCAGCGAGTAAGCTTACAGACAGCAGGCGGCATTGTCGCTTCAAAGCTTTGTGTTAAAGCCGACAGCGAGGGGCTTGTTTTATCTACATGCCGGTGCATTGTCATATATTTTAGGATTTGCGATTTTACGTATTTCTTTTACGATGGCTAGTTTTTTTTATGAACAAAAAACGATGGTTTTTAACGGTTCTCTTTGTTAGTGAATATTTCTTCAATAGGAATTGCATCTAGTATTTCGCTTTCAACAAATCTTATTGGATATTAGTTTAACGTATTTTTTAAGGAGGAGTTTTCTATACGATACTTTGAGATTTAGGCCGCATGCTACTATTTCCACCGCTGGTGTGACCCACCACCTTTTAGAAATCGCCACTATTTGCATTTTCAGTAGATAACCGTCAATAAAACAATGCAATTTTGATCCTTAAATTTTCTTAACGTTTCAGGAAGAAACTTTTTGATTGGCCGCAACTGAAACCTTCCTAAAAATTTTGTAGCAGAGGCTCAAACTCTTTTTTGGAATGTGTCAATAGTGTCCTTAAAAACCACTTTCAATGAACTACACGTCTAGTGGTTGCATGTTGACCATAATCACGTGCTTTTCTCGTGTTAAATTTAAAGCTCCAGATTCTGATGTGTAGTGTGGTTGCCAATAATCAATAAAACCGGTCTATCTGCGGTGGTCTTATTTTTCGATAAATATTTATAACCTACTATTAAAGGCATTGTTATTAATCCAGCCAGAGTCAGAACACAAAGCTTGGGAGTCGTTGGGAGCTCCATCCAACAGGCGTTCATTCATTCTCTTCCTTTATCCAAATATAAAACTAGATAGAATGAAGCGATCCGTAGCACTGTAAGCACAAATCACTGTGGTAAGTAGCCCGTTTCTGCTGTAGCAACAACCTACTTGTCTTTTGCCTTCTACAGAAATTATACGAAAGGGTCGGAAACGCTGGTCTTGACGCTAGTATTATCCATATGATATATGTCGTTCGGTTCGGTCAGAAGCTGATATTTAGATATAATATCTCATCGGGTATCATAGAATCGATCCAGCTGATGCCATTTCAAGCAGAACAGCGAGCTAGGGCTGTTGGTTCCGGTGTTTGGCATGCTATTTTGGGCTGACTTTTCATAAAGCCTTCGATCTGCGTCTTTCCGTTTCGCTCGCCTTTTCACATGTAAAAGGATTAGGATTCTTATTTGGTATCGCCATTTCATAAGCTAACTGCTGTGAGCTATCTTTTGTCAGGTGATAAAATAGCATATCTCATTCAATAGCAAGGTCACAAAGAATCTGCTCAAAATCCTTTGAGAAAACAGGCTGAAACCTACCTACCTACCTACCTTTTTAGAAGCGTCACCTTTTGTGATGTGGCGATATAAAGTCCCAATCGGAGTTCCATAATTCTTTGAAGCTTAACTTATAAATATGGTTTTCGCCTCGCCCGTCGCCTTCTGCATTGTATCCACGTTGCTCTGTTAGACTTTCTTTTATATCCGTCCGTCCAAGTTCCTCTGTTAGACTTTCTTTATTATTGGAAGACCATCTCGAAACAAAAATTATGCTATTAAAGAGAGGAAATCAAATAAAGGATCAAAATAATAGGTAAAATAGAAATATTTCCATCCTCTCCTATGGTTAAATTTCCAAATTGCCCGCCTTACGGCCCCGGAAAAATCCGATGTTGTTTTAATAAGCCGTTGTCGAATAAACAATGTATGCTTCACTGGTTGGTATGAGCCGGACTGCAATTCATTCGTATATTCAAGATGGCCGTATGTCTTTAAGTCCATAGCGAGGCGTGCAACATGTCAAGGGTTTTCTGTTAATAGGTAATTTCCATCGTGGCCAGCAAGAAGTATTTTTACTCAAACATATTATAACAAAAATCACCGGCTTATTATGTAAATAAAAGCAAATCAAAGAAAACTCCCTTCGGCTCTTGATTAATGTATGAATATAAACTGAAATTGATTAAGTGCAAAAACCAATATACACGCATTTAGTTAATGCCCCAAACTTAACACAAATTACCGCATTCAAGTTTAACCACCCAAGTTATTAGGCTTGCATTAAAGGCTTCACTCAGGCTAAAAGACTAAATCTTTCGGAAGTATTTTTGCAGAATGACCCATAAGTTGAATCGTTAGTTGGAATGGTTTATATAATATTTAATTTAATGAGAATTAAGTGTTCTACAACTCCATTTATTAACAACTTGCATTTTAGGTGACCTTCACCTAGGTGGCCCCGCAAATGTACACTTGTCATGTTTCAGGGACACAATTACTCCTTCCTCAAAACATAAATAAACAGCTTGTATGCATTTTTTATGCTAAAGTATAGATTAATAGTATAGATTAATAATGTATAAATTAATAAATTATAGATTAATAGTTCTCAATATTATAGTTTTAATTTTAAATCAAAATATCATTGCTCAATCAAGGATAACCAAGGGAAAATTACAGCAGACATTTTTTAACATAAATTTTATTGCAATATATTATTTTCTTATTTTGTAAATTTAACTAATTTCATCTAAATTTTTTTTCTACAAATTATTATTCTACAACCGAAATTTCAGTTGATGAGATCGCAAACAGACAGACATTTACTAATTATTTCATTTAATAGAGATATCAATTACATACACACATCAGATGTTATTGCTATCAACTGCTGATATACAAAACATATGGACATGTACTATTTGCATTCATTGAACCATTTCTATTATGATTTAATATTCTTTTAAAGATTTTAGTTTAAACATTTATATTTTTCTTATTACTACGTGATTTATTTGTTTTAAAATTCTAGTACATTTGTTTTCTATTTTTTTTGTGGAATCAGTATAAATTGATAATTATTTTTAAGAATAAGCGAGTTAATTTTTAGCATTATCATTAAGAACCTCACACCTTATTTGACCCAAACTTGATTTACATAAGTTAGTGCAATACTAGGCGCCGGACCATAGCTAAGTTGGACGTGCCGTCATATTTTATTGTGCCTTTCGTGGCTGAGTAATTACTGGTAACGTCAAAACTTAATGATAGTCATAAGCCTTAATAATTCAGGCAGTGGAAATGAAACAGTTATTAAACTTAATTGAATTGTATTTGTCGTTAAAAATGTTTACATGCAATCCAGTCACATGCTCATTCATTACTATACGTAAAATGAAGTAGTCAACGCTTCACAATTAATCAAATAAATCAACACTTGAATAAAAGTGACTTTATGATTTGTTCGGTTTCACGAAAGAAATGTTAAACTAGGTACTTACAGATTTTGCCGCCGTACACAAACTATTTATTTATTATTTTAGAGTAAGACACCATCATCTTATTAATTTATATTTATTTTAGCTTCACCTTGATCAACGAACTTTTTACTAATTATAGTCGACTTTACTCTATTCGTCAGAATTATATTCCAGGTCATTTATCTGAATTTTTCCCAAAAAATATTAATGCTACATATCGCGTTACATTAGACGAATGCATAATAAAATACTTAAGAAATTTATGATCACACTTTCACTTTATTCGACATGACATATAGACATGACTTTATTCTCCATCCAATTATTAATCTAATATTATTTTATTCCAGATTATTTTTTCGCTACTTAGTTGCACATTACGACGTTCGGCGGACGTCCATAATTACTATCCCTATAGTAGAACAGGGCATCGTTTTCATCATACTGATCCCCTTCTATATATCGATATGCATATTTTTCGTCATGAATAATTTGTACATAATTAACTCATTCTAGAATCTTCGTTAATCCCTCTTCTGGTACAATAAATTTAGTCAATGTATTCGACTGAAGAGTCTATACTGCTGCCAGGTTAATTACGTTTTATCGTAATTGAGGTCAATCAAATTAGATGTGCCTCTGGTACCTGTAGCAATAAACCCCACTCAGCATCCATTCATTTATTATCAATCAATTACCAGTTAAATTAATTTGGTCATTTACAGACTGACATAGCGCACTTAGTTTATTGTTATTACAGCGCCCCTGACTTTCTTTAAGCGACACATTCTAAATACTCTTTTCTTCCGATAATTTGAATGCTAAACACCTCGAAAGCACTCTAGGTCTTTCAGAACTTAATCTATTTCTAGACTGTAATTATGAACTAATTAAGATGCTTTTAAAATCTCTTCACGCTATATTTTACTTCATAACTAGAAGCTTGAATGATTCTATGAATGTTAATTACTACTTGGACTTTCCACTAGCACAGAACATGCGTACTGTTAACAAGTCTTCACAAGGTCTATTCGTCCTGACTTTCTTGTATCGTTTATAAGAATTGCATGTTCAATATTTCTAATCTCAAACTTAACAGGAACGTGGACAAATCTCCAAATTACAATATAGATTCCGCAGTACTCTAAATCAATTCATTTTTAATTAAATAAATATTTTGTATTAACAAGGTTATTATTGGTAAATACTTTTTATTCAAGTTTGTTTCTGATTTAATTATTCATGTTTAAAATTCTTTTTATTTGTTTTAATATTTTTCTAAACGGCACAATAGCGGTAGATTTTTAAGTTACATCTCCCAGGTTATAATATTCTAAGAAATTAAAAATGTGTTTCAACACTACTTACATGTCAACACTGAAACTTGTTAATTAAGCGTACATTTGCTTGGACTCCTATCTGGGGGACCTAAAATGCAAGTGGTTATTAAATGGAACACTTGAGCTGCATTAAATCAACATATGGACCCCCACACGCTGAGACATACTTAAATATTTGATCAAATATTTGATCTTATCCCACGTACCTGATGGCTTGTGTATTTGACACCTTTTATTTGACTAGAATATCATCATAATTTTATCGTCAAAGTAATTAAAAAATATATATTTATGAAACGCCCAGTAACATATAAGCTTCTAACTGGAACAGCTGAGGTCAATGTATCAAAATTTTTCCAAATTAATTGTTTAAAAAAATTGGTTTACTTAACTGTAATAAAATATGATAATAAAGAAAGTTAATAGTATTATCAAAATATTTGTACTTCTCCATAATGATAAGATAAAACTTAAACGTCAATTAAACTTTTCGTAAAAGTTTAAACGATTCAGATTTTAAAAGAGCCATCTCACCTAACCCACACCGTAGTAGACTTACTAATAAAACGCGCAATGGCGAGGGCCGACTATTATTTTCTGCTCGGGTTGTAATTTGGAAGCGCGCTTGGTTTTAAATAAATTATTAGTTTAAGTAGCAAACCAGGAACGGAATCAGATACCGTCGGACCATAAATTAGGATCTTGTCCGTTTGGCTACATTGCTGCAGTGTTTGTAGAGCGTCGCGCCATAATATTTGTGTACGTCTCGTTGTTGCTGGCGAGCGGCGGGCTGATGCCGGCGACCGATGCTATTTTCTCTGCTCTCGAGAAGATGCTGTGTTAAATCTAAGTTGATAGTCATTGCGAATGAGGTGTCCGTTTTAATATAAATTTATCTACAACGCTAATTTAAAGGAATAATTGTAGATAACTATAGAATGTTTAAATCTAAGAAGCAAAAACACGTCTGAGAGATGCGTTAAACACATTCTTTGGTTTTTTTTGGTAGATATTGCCTTCTGGAACCTGATCTAGTTCCTATATATGGGACCATCATTTCATCTACACTACAAGCAATTTCTGGCTCTACTTTTAAAAAATTTGTTCTTAGTTTTTCTAAAAATGGCCTTATTTTAAAATACCTATCTTTCTCATGTTCAGCATAAAAAGTACTGTCACAAAAGTGTATGTATCGTCAAATACTCTGAAATTTTTTAGGCTCATTTGGCTTGAGACCTGAGAAATATTGAAATCCTTTGACCAATAGTCCTTGTAGAGTGTTAATTTTATTATCCTTTATTATCCTTTATTAACTTTATTATCGCCATTATCAACAGGATTGAAACAAAGTCCCAGAATTCATTTACAGTTATATTGACTGAACTGTCGGATTGTTGGTTCAGTATAAATTAGTAACGCCAACTATATTGCATCCAGTTCATCATCAAAAACTTTTTTGAAATAATCAAGAGGATTCAGTAAATCATTTGAGGAAACCTAGAAGTAGGAATTGTACCCAACCATTGAAAAAACCCTTTAGACCAAGACTTCTTTATTTTCACATTTTGTTTTGTTTTCTTCATTGTTTTAGGCAAGGTCGAGCCAAGGCTTTTTTGAGAGTTGTTTGTTATTGTTGGCAAACCTTGATAATCTAGTGTTTTGATCAGATTTCTCATCAACAATGAGTGTCAGCTGCTCAGTTGGGTCATCATCATACAATAGTCTATTAGTAACTGGGATTTCATCTCCATTCTCAGACTCAGAATCATCTGATTGAACAGGGGGCAGCGCCAGCCTCAATGCCTCTTTAACGATTTTTAAAGTTCTTGATTTGTAAGACATCTGCAAATAATCTAAATAAAATAAAAATTATAAAATCTCTTAGATTAGCTTTCTGATTAGATTTTCTCGTGCAAGGCAATATGAAGTATACCGGATAAACATAACTGCTGGTGGTAATGTCCAGTATACTGCACATAATATTTTTTGTGCATAACCTGATATGAAATGTTTTTGTTGCACAAAAAAATAAGAACAACCTAAAATAGCACTTAAAAAACATAAAAATAACAAGTGTTGAAATTGAATATAATTCATAATAATGCCATGAAAGAGCTAGTATATTCAAATAATGACCAAGAAGCGGGAAATTCAACTTTAAAAATGATGTCCAGTATACTGGAGAAAACCAACTTTAGGGTTAAATATAATACTATTGAAATTCATTTTTCTACATTTGTTATATATAAGCTCCAACATTTTATTAAACACTATTAACTAACTCTATAACTATATGTCTTCTGGCAACCGCAATTGTACTATTTCTTTTTACGTAAATTATGACGCATTGAATTACATGCATGTGTAACTTAAATAACTTCTGCATGCACGTATCACAATGCTTCATAAAAGAAAAAAATGAATTTGCGGTTTTATACTGTTATAGCGGTTTTGTTTTGTATTGCGTAATTTTTATATTGACTGAAAATTTTCGAAAAATATAACATGACTATTATTGTTCTACTTTGCAAGTACTAATTAAATGCTACTATTCCCAAATTAATATACTTCCCTGCCCCCAATAAAATTACTATCAATTTGATGCTTTCTGTACGATATTATTATGTATGATGTATAATATTGTCTCTGAAATGACCCGGCACCTTCACCATATATGTCACTTAGTTTTTACGCGACACTAAACGGAGGGGTAACTTTTCATTAGCTACTTAAATAGCATGCTTACAATACAAATCTACGCACCAATTTAAAGGATGGGAAATGTAATTTAATAAATTTATTTCGCTTTTAGTATAATTCTAGCACGTACTTAGTTAAATCGGGTCAATCAGAATAAAACAGAATAAAATTTTTATTCATTATATTCATCAAGAAATAATTAGTCTGTGATGAAATATAACAGCAAATCTCAAGTAAATAAAATAAATATCAAGAAACATTAAGCGGTACATTAGTTTTGTGTTTGACTAAAAATTGTTGACAAGAATAAATGCGGAATAAAAGTAATTTGTTTGAGATTTTCGAACTAGTCAATTATAATAACATAATAGAAAATAACGTTTATGCAGTAGTCATCACGAACTCTATTATCCTTTAAGATTACTTCAACCAGAAATTCAATCATCAACACTGCAGCGGCTTAAAAAGGCTATTTTTAGAAGAGAGCTTCTCTTACGATGACCCTAGCCGCTCGCTACATGCCAACAGCGGCTCCTGCAATTGCTACAAGCTCCCCTTCTAATTTCTTTCCCTCAAACTATCTCTATTGCAGTATTAAGCCGTGTCCACTCTATGTCGGTCGACAAGGCCGATCGACCGTATCGATCGACACGGTCGACTTTTGACTAGTCTACATTACCTCAGTATATGTGGACTAGTCGACTAACACACATCGATACACAGTGAATTTAAATAGTTTTAATTTCATTTAACTGAAATTAGTGATGCAAAAGATACTATGGTCGCTATGACAATGGTCGACTATGGACTATGGTCGCTATGGCAGATACTATGGCAAAAGATACAAAAGATACTATGCTGCAATTATCATTGCAGTTGTCATCGTTGTCTCCCACGGAAGTTTTAGGTACGTCCCAGCCTTGACCAAAGCAAAACAAAAGTATAGTATGGAGAAATTTATGAAGGATTTATTGTTGGACGAGGTGGATAAGTTCAGCCTGGAATACAGATATGACATTATTGACAGATGTGATTTTTTAGAATGAATAATTCTGATTTTGAAAAGTTATTAAGTATGATTGCGCCGAAAAGCATTAAAAAAACAGGACACATCATTCAGACGAGCTATTCCAGTGAGCCAGCGCTTTGTAGTAACGCTGCGCGTTTTAGCAACCGGAGATGTCTTTTGTTTTTGTTTTTGTTTTGTGAATCATTGGAGTTCCGCAATAACCTACGATGACGATACATTCCAATGAAATAAATTGTTTGTTCGTCACTCCAATTCATCACTCCAACATTAATACATCATTTAAAGAGTAGGTAATAAAAAACAAATAAATACACCCAGAAAAGCAAAATTGAACAGAATGAATATTTGTTTTGTTTTGTTCACTTTTAGCTTTAGATAAAGTTATCTGAAAACACAAATTTAGCTGAAAATTTGAGCAACATACGTCTTCGACACACTTCGATACGTCCACACTGCTTACTTCTGTAGATCTGGACCGACTTGATTGGGGTTGCGTTCGGTTCGGGGCCGACATGGTCCAACAAAGCCGGGCGACACGTACACATATGTTCGGCACTGTCGATCGACCATGTCGATCCACACCGTTCGACATGGTGTGGGCAAGGCTTTATACCCTACACGCAATTTCTTAGCCTTACTACAACCGTCGCGGGTTCACACCTCAGATTGCTCGCTTTAACTGTTTTGGAGTCGCGTGAAAACAGCTGAGAATTCGCGCCTTCTATTAATATTATTTTTCTTACAAATCTGTCACGCGACGTTCTAGGAATTCGCGACACACATAAATACAAGAATATTTAATATTACGATGGATATTTACAATGAATTTACTGCTCCACTTTAAAACGTTATTTAATATGGCATTCATTAATAAGCTTAAATAAGTTTAATTTATGTAACAAATTTAATTGTTAGACAACAATTCTAACTAAAACATCTCCTACAATTTAGCTATCTTGTCTTATGAGTATTTAAAGTACATAAAGTATGTATAGTAGAACTAGTAAAAATGAATACTCTTAATTTTATGCATTACAGTATAAAATTTAGTATATTTTGTATAATAAAGAGTTTTAAATTATAATCATAAATTATAACAATAGCAATTGGTAACCTTTATATCTAGAAGTAACTGACCTGTGGGATAAGCTGGCAGGTTACGCTTGAAAACTCTGCTCTGCATAAACTGAAATCTTTACGGGATTCTACTTTGTTTACGAAATGAGTTTGAATTAAATGTGGTGTTAGTAATTAATTACGAATTAACGATATTTTAATTCCCATAATACGTAATCAATATCTTTCTTTTCTCGGCACGTTCTGTCGCAGTTATTTCTTTTCCCCAAAATCGGTCTTCATAGGCAAATTTTTTTAATATCCAAATCAGAATAATTTTACTCCATTTTATAATGAGAATAGATAATGAAGGTATTTATACCGGCAATATTTAATATTTAATACCAAACTGCCATAGACCATCTTCGATATTCCTTGATACATTGTACGCTGCACACATTTTATTGACAGAATGAACAATTCCCTTCGTCATATTATATATAGTGTATTATTATTTCTGGTTTTTTGTGTCTTTATTGATCTGATCATCAAAGTGATAACCGAACACCAATAAAACATTTTTTTTTCTTGGTATATATAACACCTATGTTGCATTTGACAAAACCCAGATATGCTTGAAAGAAATGGTCGACCTGAAGGATAGACAGACTTTGGAAGCAACTGCCTTTCGTTTTTTTATTATACCAAGAAGAGTTACTCTTAAAAAAAATCTGGAGATTCTCGAGCTATTCTAAACTTGTGAACCAATTGTCCACATTAATATTCCCTAACACTTCCTCTTATAGATTCACATAATCGTTCCACTACTGCTTGTGACGGATTATTCACGACAACTGGACATTCTGGTCGTTGATCAATATGAGCTCCTAAATTGATAGTATAAAATGTTTTTGCATCAACCTTTGCAAAATTTTTTTCGCGGGCTTATTGGGTATGCAAAAACGAAAACTACATTTTCCGCAAAATTATTCCAACTTTTCGTCAATTGTGATGTACACAAAAGGAGTGTGGACACGTTTTAACGAAACTGTCAAAAATCTCTCTCACAGGAGCTAGTTTATCATATCTTTTTCATTCTTCACGAGTTTCTAAATCATCATAAGGTAGGTGTTCAATCAAGTTAAACAGGGTCAGCAACATCCCACGATAGAAGAGGAAAGAAAATTGAAAAGAAAATGTTTTATTCATTTTCTATTAATCACTGTAATTTAAAAAATAATATTTAGGTATTTAGGTATCATACACACATTATCTTAAATTGCAAAGTCGGTTTTATACCAAACTGTTAAAACAGCAACTAGAGTTGTAAAAAAACAAAACCACAACTTTTTGCTGGAACTTTTATTTTCCAACAGTTGCTGTTGTGTTTTTCGTTTATGGGTCAAAATCGGTGATTCAAAGAGTTGCCAAGTGTACTGAAACTCAATTAACTTAGTGTAAACAGTGAGTTGTGTTGTGGTGGAGTTTTAGTTTTAGTCAACATTCAGAGTCAATGGCTGTGATTGCTCGGACAAGAAGTGTATTTTTATAGTTTTTATAGACATAGAGTGTTGAGTGACACAGAGTGATTTTTGTACCTGGTAAGCAGCTGGACAATTTTTCAAACCCAGAAATTTTTTTTCAATTTTTCAAACTAGTCGGTTTGGTGTAAAATCGCCATAATATCAAAATAATATGTAAGAAACATATAAGTCAATATACTAGGTTATTACCTTTGTATATTAATTCATAGATCGGATTTCAATAACATTAATATTTAATAACATATTATATTTTAAAATTATCTACGTGTGTTGATACATCAACAATAATTATTTCAAGATCAAAGCATACCTATCAAATGAAATCTTTACAACTAGAAGTTTATCATGGCCCAGTTTGTTTGAGAATTATCTTCTAAACTTTAAACTATGTTTTGATTCTAAATTTAAATTTTCCACATGATATTATAGTTAATTTTATATTTATAATTGTTGAGTTTTTAAATTATACTTGGGAGTGATAGTTAATATTGTTTTTTAGTTAACCAAAGTTAACTATCAGTCCCATTAATCCATCAGGATTAAATATCAGTCCCATTATTAAAAGATAGTTAACCAAATATTTTTTGCGACATTACTAGTTGAAATAGTTCAACATCAGTACCATTCTGATTCCGTAGTTCTTTTACATTTAGACAATTAGATTTTAAAGTTCCAGTCAAATACAGGAGACCAATTAAAGCATTCACTTCTAATAAATTATTGCCCTGATGTCTCTATCTCCTTTACTGCGCTTATTGGTACATTCCACAGTTCTGTTCAGCGTAGAATCAGAAAGAAACTAGTTCCAAATTTCTAATTTCTGTTTTAGACTTTTTTCTCTTTGTCGATACTTTTAGAGCAGGAAAATGTTCAAAAATATTTTCCACCCTTCTTCTACCACGTCTAGATATTGTACTTCTTGACCAAAGAGCTGACTTATCTTTTCCAATGAAAGATTGCCCTTGAATAGGTAATTGATCATTTTCATCTGAGACAGATATTTCTTGCTCTGTTTGACTGATTATGTCATTTATCTCTAAAATATCATATTCTACCACCTCTACCATCTCCTTTATATGACTCATTAATTTTTTTCAATCACTTGTTACCAGTTTGTTCCAAGTTCGTTGAATTGAAAACTTTAGGACAGATAATTGGCCAAATTATTCAATTATAGGTCTTAGAAACACAGATGTTTTACGGAATTAATGAAGTACAAGTAATTACCTGCTGTTAGGGATTTACTCCTCTTGAAATTATATTAGATATTGTATCTAATCGGTTAATTGTGTATCTGGTACAACTCAAATGTTAACATCGCTTGGTTCTAGGAACATATTGCTAACTTCCTCGTATTCTTCATTAAAACTAACTTCAGTTTTGTATGATAACATCTTGATGTCAGTTAATTTATGGGATATTTTGTAAGCAGAAATGTTTGTTTACGTTGATTCCACGGCTAAGCAGGTAGCGGTTTTACGTGTTATACACAACGTTTGCCCATTTGCATATTATTGTAGGAGGTTCATTTGTGTGATTTGATTGATTTGATCTGGTATAATTTTAATTGTTTCTTAAATCAATTGGTTTGGAAATTTAGTAAATAAATAGTTGAGGTTATATGCCAGATTACGTCGTGTAACTTCGTTTAATCAGTGATGCAGGACATGCGGCTTTATAAAGTCGTAACACATAGCATGCAGTTATGAATTTAGACGTTGAGTTTGTACTATTCAGAGGGCGCTTTTAGCATCCAAGTAGTGCCAGGACATTTTCACTGTTCGTGTGAGGGGGTTAATTAGTTCATTGGGGTGATAATACTGATTGTAATAGAGGACGTGGTACTTATGCTGCGAGGGAGTAAAGTGTTTGGAGGAGTACTCATAGCATCTTTTACATCCCTCAGGATATTCTGGTACTGTACCAAACCACTGATTATCTACTCCGAACAGTGGGACGCTATTCCATTAATGTCGCTGCATGCCGACAGTCTACTAAATTAAAGTAGTTCGTTAAGGATATTTAATTATGGGAATATTTGTTATTAAAAATTGGTATCATTATTTATCTATTTTTACTTTTAGTCGGGCCAATGGTTTGGAACTTGTCATATTTGTGTTCCGATACCCAAAACCTTAGAGTTCGATTGGTTACTGGATGTGGCACTCTCCTATGTTTATTTGTGCCTAACATGCGGCAACTTTTTGGCTCCCACAAATTTGATTTTCACATATGTAAAGGTCTTTGTGAAGTGAAATGTATTTGTTCAAAATGAACGGGAAATGGAGAATTCTTTAAAAATTATGCCAGGAGGTCATTGGCTTTTCCAGCCAATAGCACTTGGGTAATAAACTGAAATTTTTGTTTGTCAAGGTGGCGCCAGAGCGTGTTTGAAATGTAGAGGCTACGTCCTTACGGCTAGTTCTGAGGTGATTAGCTTGCGACTATACTAACTACGTTGGAGACTATCTAACTCCTTGTTATAACATCTGTGGAGTTCTCTTCAAGATAGCTGCCTGGACCATCTAGGAAACATTAGGGGACAAGTAACTTTTTGTCGTAAATCTATAATTGTATTTTTTTGTAATATTTAAAATTTGGATTTTTGTAATAATTTAAAAGATCTTGCTAGGAATCTTACTATGAGAGTAGGTTTTATTTTGTACTACCTAATTGTACGACCCTATTGGGAGATTGTGAACTGTTATGTTCTACAAATTAGAGTGAATGCTATGTATATGCTATATATATATATATATATATATATATAACCGTTGTAGAAAGTTCATTTAGGTTAGCCATCATCAAATGTAGCTACATTTAGATTCATTACATGATACCACTATCGCGTATTTTGATTTTTAATCCGTACCACCATACCGTAACCATAATTATACGTTAAATATAGTTACAAATCAGACGGCAGATCGCAATCATATTATATAATTTATTTCACAAAGAAAAATCTGTTTTGTTGGCTTAAATTTTTTGAAAGTTCTGATAATTATTGCTGGTAATTAAATCTTTTATACCATATTATATAAAGCGCCACGTTTATATTTTATATTATCTAGGATTTAAGTACTGTCAATTAATTGAATTCAAAACTTATTGCTCATTATTTGCAACTTAATTCAATCGTGGTTGCTTATTATTGTTTACCAATTATATATACTCAATTTAATTTCACCATAATTGTTATTCTTATATTTGTTAATAAAGTGGTGGTATTGTTTTTATTTAACTGTGATTTTCATTTGAGTGGACTCGCTCCCATTTTGATTCCGAGATTTAAGTACGAATCTGAATACTATCTGAATACGAGCAGACGCCTTATCCATAGGAAGTAGTCGAGCCAATTATCAGGACCTCGTTCGGAATCCCCGACATTTTTCAGTAAGGGTAATCGTTGTCTCTTCAAGTGAACAGGTATTGCGTTCTTGCTCTTTTTCCTACGATTCCATTAATAAAACATTTCCTGTTATGTTAAAAATAGTTATCAAAATATAACAATGCTTAAGTTTCTTATAATACAGCTAAAACTTAAAAATGTGGGAATAAAAGAAAAAACTTATGTTGCTAAAGATTATGTTGCTACTGTAAAACACGCCTGCGGACTGACGCTCCACATGTAATAGAAATGTACGTTTGTAATATTAGCCACGACATTCAGCTTACTCAACAGCAGGAAGTTAGTTTATGAACCTACTAATAAGATAATAATTGAATGAATAAATAAACAAAAACTAAAAGTGTGGAGTGAGACTCCGCGAGCGAGTTCCGTAAGGTTAACTATTTTTATTATTATCAAGGGTTGTCTGCGAAATACCGCTCCATACCTCTGCAGCCTAACGGCTTATTGTTTTTTCGAATTCAGAATTAACATTCGTTGCTCCAAATAGGTCTCTTCTTCTGGGTGCGAAAGCTTCACACAAACTTAGCATATTGTGAGCTGAATCACCTTACTCCAGACATAGCCTATACTCTACTTCGGCAGTGTAAAGGCCGATTTTTTCATGTGCACCCTTAGAGTTGTGTGTCCTGTTAACATTCCACTTATCATTTTAATTTTGTCCCTGCCAAGTAGATCCAGATTCCTTTTAGCAAATGTAGGGTTTTGTTGTTACATGGCTTTCCTCTAATTGGTCCAGTTTTTTATAGCTTATCTGATGGAACTAGTTTCAACTCCCAGAACCAGTTCCGGGCCAATGAATAATGCTCTAGGTGCCTTCTTTGCTAATGCATCAGCTATCTCGTTATGTTCAATGCAAGGTGCCCATATCAGTGCAACTGAGTTGGTCCTAGCGAGCCTGCACAGTGCATTTATGCATTCGTTTCTCTACATACGTTCAGATACGTTTCTGGCGTTGTTAAGCACCTAAAGTGCCCCTGACACTCACATACTATGACAATCCTTTTTTGTTGTATTTCGTGAAAGACTGTGAAAGACTGTTGCAAATCTGCCTAAAGGATAAGACGTTTTGCATTTTGGCAATATTTGTGTCCCATGAAGTTCTAGACTTCCTAAGCCGTCTAGATTCCTTCTTTTGGTAAACGGTACAACCGAAGTTTAATGAGGGCTAATGTTCAAGCCCTACATAAGATCCCTAACACTTGAATTGAATTTTACTTGGGTTGTGATGACAATATCATCTGTATAACCAATGATGTAACTGCCTTGATGTTCCAAACTGTGTTCGTCAAGTACAAGGCATCACAAGAGCGGGGATAAACCCCCGCCCAGTGGGCAGTCCCTCGACACCCTCGCACAAATTGTTTCCCCAGTAAGTCCGACATGTATGATTCTGCTCTCGAGCATAGAATTGATCCACCTTCAGCAGGTTGGATCGACGCCCTGCTAAAACGTATCTCGTAATTGATGCAACGAAGGTATTGCCAAAGACTCCCTTAATATCAAGGAAGGCGCCCAGTGCAACCTCTTTGCTATTTATTGAAATTTAAAGTCTGATAACTACCTGGAAAAGTGCTGTGTCCGTGCTGTAGCCAGCTCGGTAGGCACATTGAGCCTGGTTCTAAATTAGGCTTCTAAATTAGAATCCCATCTCTAATATGCTGGTCTACTATCTTCTCTACAGTTTTGACAATAAATGACATGAGACTTATTGGTCTAAATGACTTCGGTTGGCTTAACTAGCTTTGGCATAAGTACGAACCTTACCTGCTTCCCAGTCCATGGAATGTGTCCTAATGCAAGGCTTGCGCTAAAAAGTTTAGCAATAATTCTGCCTAAAGGCACAAGGCCTTTCTGCAGCATTACAGGCATGATGCCATCCCTTTCAGGTGATTTGTATGAGTTGATTGTTCATTCAACGCCGAGTCGTTTACGCTTGTCGTTCAAGCTTGCCGTTCACGCATGTCGTTTAAGCTTTTGATATGAGCGGGTATTACGATAGCACTCCCAGTCGCCAGATTTTTTCGCCTTATTAAAGTACTTTCGAACTTTCGTCCTCAGCTTTGATAGTTCATTATTCCACTAGGGACTTTTCCTATTGGATACCCTAACGATGAGGGGACAGTTTTCGGTGTAGACTGATAGAATTACCTCCTCCAGTTGATTGGTGGTCAGTTCTAGATCAGCCTTGTTGTTAATGTTATGATTTCTTTCCCGAAAATTTACGGAAAGGTCATTCTTATCCGAGTCCCAATCAGTTTATCGCGGGTTTCAATAAAATTTTTTGCTCAGTGACAATCCTTTCATCTCAAATTTGATGTGTCTCTGATGTATTTGAGTACAACTCTCATCATCAGATACATGCAACTTTTCCACATAGTTACATATATGGGATGTCTCTATCGTGATATCAATAACTTCCTGCCTTTGTGCTGTCACAAAGGTAGGCTTGTTGCCTGTGTTCATTATATCTCAGTTATTAGATATAAAGTAATTGTAGAGTGACTCACCTCTTTTGTTCGTATCTGCGCTTTGCCAGCTCCGATGGTGCGCGTAAGGTAGGTAGACTGATCCAAGCATAAACTCCTTCGGTCCACTGGTCCCTTTGATTTTGACTAAGTCCTAGAACATAGGTGTGTTAGTGGTAGAAATTTTATATTTTTGTTAATATATATGCATGCCCTGCGATTTTCTGCGGATCTGCTAGACTAGTTCTCGGCGAAAGTCCCCAAGACCTCTGACATGGCCCTCGTGGGCCCATGGCTCTTGTAGGAGGACAATGCCAATACCCTCTAACAATTTTCTAAGAGCCGCGAGAGCGGCTCTACTGTGGTGAAGGTTCACCTGAGCGATTTTTATCCTTAGGTGTTCGACTGCTCAGTCCGTTCCACCACCACTTGTTCTTTCTTAGCTTTTAAGACCTCAAAGACCATGATAGGCCCCAAAATGCAGATAATTTGTTCCCCTGCAGTTTCCTGAAAGATTCCTGATCAATAGAGTAGCATATTGTCTCACCATTCTTAGACTCTTTCCTACTAATGACAATCCAATCTGTCGCTTTGAGCTCAGGATTCTGGTATTCAATGAATTGCCTGAATTGCCGACAATGACTCTTTCCCAGGGATCACCTTGGGTTTTTTGGTAGGTCATTGGCGCTGATAAGTACCTACTCCACCCCCACACAAATTTCCATAAGACCGACAATTGTTTTCAACAACCAATTCCTGGTAAGTTCATTTGCGCAGGTTATCCAAAGGACCCCTACTGCAAATTTGGTTTGGTAGAATTGAGTTGGAGGTTGCTCCTTGGAGTACCTCACCACCTCGTTTCTTAATTTTCCTTGAATCTGGTCAGCTTGTGCCTGACTTAAAGTTTTCGACTGGATGGCGTCTTTTTAGCACCACCATCTTAAAGCCTAAAGCAACATCCCTTAAAGTTATAGTCTACGACTCCGCTCTCCTTGCGTTTTTGAGAGGCTGCTTTGTACTTCCAGGAGTTCTGGGGTTTAGATGGGGGCATTTTGTTCTGCCACTTGAACTCCCCGCACTCACTGTTTCTGACTGCGTTTGCGTGGGCCCTGTCTTCGAATTTTCCTCCGTCCAGTTCCCAGCAGGCATTTTCTGAGCTCGCTTCAGCTTTTTCTTCTGAGCTCCAGACAGACTCTTCAGTCTGCAGACGTCTTCAGTCTGATTGTACCAATCCCTCAGACCAAACCTCCATCAGAAGATTCAGAAGACTTGTGTTCCAGTTCCGCCTAGTGTGCAGATTTCTCCCCACCTTGGGGAACAGATATCACAGATGCCCACTCGGTCCTGAGACACATTCTGGTCCCCACAAGTCTGCTGCAGATGCTGCTCCTTGCTTGGTATTTTTCGTTTTAATTTTAGTCTTACCCGTGTCCATATAAGATTCTAGGAGTAATGCGGGTCTAAGAAAAAGATCGCCAGGTGCCCGAAAGTAACTGCCGGCAACTTACGTTGGAAATTTGCCAGCCGTCCTCCAGAGGCTCCGATAGTGACACATATTTAGCCCTGTACCATACTCCCCATCGACACGGATTAGGCTTACACGTACATGACATGTTGAGGTTGTGATACTTCTCTTTGTCAGATCCGTCGCTCCTGTTCTAAAAGAGCAGGGGCGAGGGATAAGCAAGCCCCCTCACCGGATGTGAAGCAGCACTCGACAAGGTAAAAACATCTTCGAGAGGGAAAGATTACCTTATAACGTATAATTATTGCGAAATAACCGGTGAGTCAAGGTCATATTGACTCGAGGGGTATTTATTCTATAAAATGTCTCTAGATGTATATTCCATAAATTCAAACATAATACATTTAAAAAATTTTTTTTTTCAAACTTATAGAAAAACCTTATAGCAAAAATTTTATTATAAAAGCCTAGGGCTCAAATATCATAGAGTGAGATGAATGAAATGTTAATATTTGGGTGTCTTCATACGTGTTTGTACGTTCGATGGAGAATGTGTCTGAATGTCTGAGAGTGTAGAGAATGTCTCTGCATAGTTGAACGTAAAAAAAGTGTGAAGCAAGGGCGTACATTAAACGGGAATGTCTTGAACTTGCACGTCAGATCTAGAAAAGTTTCTACAAACTTTGGATTCGATTCTGGCTTTACTGTAGGAAATGAGAAAATTCGCCCAATTAAGGACATGGCTCAGAATAAAAAAAACTGACATCAATATGAGTGAGAAAAGTGATGGGAAAAGAGATACGTATGAGTGAGAAAAGAATAAAATCTAGATTTACGTATGATAGTGAAAAAAAAAACAAAATAGAACTTGTATGAATGGGAGAGAGAGTGAGTTATAGAGAGAGAGAGAGAGAGAGAGAGAGAGAGAGAGAGAGGGAGGGAGGTGAAAATTGAATCAAGGATCAAGGTATGTGAATATGTTGAACGGAAAGATGAAGAACGAGAGAGGGGTGAGAAACAGTAGAAGAGAAGGGAGTAAGCTGGAGGGAAAGTTTAGTAGAAGAAGACGGAGGAAAAGTTGATTAATAGGAAAGTAACCAAATTAATTACACAAATTAATTAGTTTGTTCTTATATTTTATTATATGTGATCTCGTAGATAAACAAAATTAATTTTTTATTAAATTTTAATTACACATTTCTTACTTCATTAAGTATTATTATAAGCAAAATTATAATCATTAAAGTTACATAGTTTGAATTGACTCTAGAACAGTTTTCAATCTAGTTTTCAACCATGTTTCTCTATCATGTTTCTCTATCCATGAAATTCTATATTAAATGCTGTTAAACATAACAAAATTTTAAAGTTTAAAGCTTTTATCTCTCTAGTTTAAAGCTTTTGCCTTTGTATTATTATATTTGCTCTAACAAATGCTTGACTAAAAGTTTAAACAAATGCAATGTCAGCGCTGGGATAAAGCTTAAAGTAAACACATAAATTGTAGGGCTATATATCAGAGTTATAAATGTTTTAAACTCTACTACATTTGCTATTTTTTAATCTGTATTTTATAAAGTTTATACTGAACTGAGTGTATTAGTTTAGTATAAAATTAAATTAATAATATATTTGCTTTAATTTTATATAAATTTTGTTATTAATTGTTCCTCAAGTAATAGTACGAAGCAATTATCGAATAATATTATAGATTATAAAAAATTATACTGAATGTTTAATTGCAATAGTTGTATATTCAAAAAATAGTGAAGCAAATAATAAGGGTCAATTTAATTGTTATTTAATATGATTGATGTTTGCCGCCTCAACGGTAACTAATTTAACGATATATTACCATTGCTGTAAGGAGTTAGAATTTGACTTTAACCACTTTATTTATAACAAAAATAACCTGATACACGAATTGAATACTTCCTCTTCCCTCGTTTTACTTAAAGTTTACAACTACTGCCATCCTTTTTATTATGACATCCTTTTATTTACATTTTCAAAATTTGCTATAATCATGTATTTACCTGAAATCCCCGAATTACAATTTCCCACTGTGGCGGCAATGGACGTGGAAATATAAATTTTACTGATACATAACAAGATTAATTAGATTATTAATAAAGCCAAATTTCAATTAGTATGCAGCGTGAGGCGCAAATAAATTAAGCAAAAGGACGATCATATATGATGATGCAAAAAGATACGTGTCTACCAATGTTTCTCACGCTGAGATGGACAGCTGGCTGGATGAAAACTGCACAGATGTTACAACCAAGATTTGGGAAGTCTCCAATAGCTGCTTTATGTCGTCGTCATCCAAGACTCGGATGCACGACTACTTGCTGGACTCCAGTTTGGCGACATGCAACAAATACAGGTGAACAAGTTACTTCCAAAGTTTCTCCAAAAACCCATCCAGTTGTCGATCAAGACAGGAACGATTACCTCCACTGTAAGTACACCCGCAAGCTATTTGCCTCGAAACCAGCTCATAAATTTCAATGCTCTATAGCCATTTTGACTATCAAAAATCTCAATTTCCTTACCCAAACGGGCTTCACCAAGCCAATGGTTTCTAGTGGTTTAATATACAAACCATATATATATATATAAATGTGTATATATATATATATATATATATATATATATATATTACAATAAGGAACATAATTACGTGTCACTTCGAGGACAATTAAATTGTGGGTGTCAAAATTTGGCGTGCGTTCTGTAAAATTAAAAGGGGGAGAGTCCCATATCTGGTCTCTTAAAATGCAGTTAAGCCAGAAAAGAGCCCGCTACTTTTCCCCCTAATACACTAACCAACTCCTATTGGTCAGTTAACGCTGGCGTAGTCCTCGTAGTCCAACAACCAATCCGATGATCAGAGTTACGACCAACTCCGAACAAATATGAAAAATCAATAACTAGGTAAACCAAAGGCAGGCTTTCAGAGAACTCTACAGGAACAGTTAATTAATAACATGATACTTCACCTCTTACGCTCAACACTTACATTTCTTCACACTGCCGATGCCATGTCTACCATTACGACCCTTATCATTAAGCCAATGAATTAGTTAAACTCCTATACAAACAGTCAAACATGTCCTTGCAATAACTGAAGTCAAAGCGCCCTCTGCATCTTACAAACTCAACATCCTGATACATAACAAACGTAGAGGAGTTACGACTCTAGAATACTGCATATACTTTATTACTGTCCGAGAAATGCCCACGAGTGACACCGATTAACACATAATCTGACGTTTAAGCCTAAGCTCAACTAATTATTTATCAAATTACAAGTGTTTTAAGATATAATAATTTTTCTCAAAGTAAATGATTAAATCGTACAAACAAGGAACCTACAATATTAGGCATTGGCATTATTACTATCTATAGAACAGGTAAACGCGCTGTCTTTTTAATCACAATATCAATGTAAACAAACAAGTTCATTTTACAAGCGAGTCCCAATTAACTGGAATTAAGATGTTACCAAACATAGCAGCAGTTATGAGTGATGCGGAATACCAGAAGGTTAGCAAAATGTTCCCAATACTAAGCGATTTCCTTGAAATCCAATACTAAAACTCAAGTCTACCAATGGCGCGACTGACCAATTATTATATCCTAAAGTTTTAAATTCAACCAGATTGGAAACAAACTGGTTTCAACAACTAAGCTTCTTTGTATAAAGTTGGAACTATGCTTTATATAAAAATTTCAACACTAGCAACATCAAATATACAAAAATTAGGTCTTTCCTGATACATATTGATATAACTAGTTTATACCATGTAGTAATTCAATTAGTTTAAATCGATCAAGAGCATCAAGTCGACGAATTTGTGGTATAACATTGTATTCCAAATTGTAGGCGACGAACCTATGGACATACGTCATATACTTGCTATGGCCCGCAAATGAATACTAATTGAATTTTGGATAATGTACGTATGATAGTAATATTTCTTGAAAATACGAGCTTGAAAATAATATTTCAAGTCGTAAATAACTTTTATTAATTTGATAAGTTAAACATTTCGAAAACTACATATTGACTACATGAAACACCCAATTAGGCGTCATCCGTATTCTCTATTTTCAGTGGCATCATTGTCAAACGACTCTGCTTACTGTAATCTATAACTTCAAATATCTGCTTCTACTCGCGATTTCAATTTACTGACAACAGGTTTTGACGCTAATTATAATGCAGAAATGGTTTGTATGATCCAGTTTTCATTTTCCATTAAACATACAACAAATAAAAAGAGTGATGAACTAAATATGATTGTATGTATTTTTACTGTTCATATTTCTTCAGTTATGAAGACGGATCTTGGGTGAAACTTCTCCTTTGTACAACCGGAATTGACTTTACATTTGTTGACGTAGCGTGGATCAAGAAAATGAATGTTGGTTTGTTAGCTAGTACGCAGATGTAAGTCGAATAGAGCCATGTGCAGATGTAGAATGTTATCGATGCGCTGCTATGACAGAATTACATAGGTATGCGCAAGTGTAGAAAAGTATTGAAGCGTTGCGATAATAAGATTGTGTTGGTGTATTGTGGCTTTTCTTCTATTTCTCCATGACGTTGGAGGGATTGAGGTGATTGAAGGACGAAGTTTTAACGTAGATGTTGTGGGTAGATCCGACCCATTACTCTCAGTAAAATGGTGAAATAGATTATCGAAGATACGGTGAAATTTTATGGCTTAGAAAATGAATGGACTGGTTTACGGTGTTGTATAGTCTGTTCGCTGTTGCCAAAGTAGTAAAGGAACAAGCGTCTGTGATGTTACGAGTTACTGAAGTTCTGTGTCTGCCATCCTCGTTGTATCAGTGCGCTGGATGGTTGATCTATCTCTTCCATTGATGCTGGTCTTCTTGATTACCCATTGACGAAGTAGTTGATTAAGGGAGGGTTATGAAATATTTATATGATTAAATCAAATAAGAATTGAGTGGCGAGAGAACGAACAATTGGGCAGAAAATTATGAATGGAATTATTTATGCACGAAAATTTGTGTCGAAAATTAGTGTCGGATTTCCCTTTTTTTTCAGAAATTAAGTTTATCTTTGTAAAGCTCCGATTTTTTTTTGAATGACAGTTATTTACGTCATAAGTGACAGTTTGTGTAATGTAAGTAAGCTTATGTTGATTCTTCTACCTTTAATAGACATCCAATTTTGTGCACTTTTGAGTCTGGAGTTTGAAATACCATTCTAAGAAAATATGGCAGGTGAGAACTAAAATTTGGTCATCCGAGCAAATAAAAAACAAAATCTGTCTAATAACATTAGAGAACGCGTTTACCAAGATCTTTTACAAGTCAGTAATAATGTTGTCCTAAAATATGGTTCAAGCAAGGATATAGCAATTATACTTTCCACATCTGAGAAAACCGTCAAACGAATCTGGCATCGTGAACAAAAGACATTACGAAATGACGGATATGCCAATGTAAAGTCACAGAAAGTGTTGGATGAACACCTAAAATTATAGGTGTAGAAGCGGTAAAAAGCTTACCTCTAAAGCAGCGTACGAATATTCAACCACTAGGGCACGCTCTCAATGTTCCGTTTGCTACACTGCATAAGCATATTAAGACAGGTTTGATTTAGCGTAATTCAAACGCAATAAAACCATCTCTCACGAATGGCAACAGAATACAATGGATGGGCTGAAATACTGCTCGTCGATGCTTGACACGTAAAGCATTGTGCTTAATATTTTAGTTTTAAAAAATATGAAAGACATCATTCCTGTGGATGAAAAATGGTTCTTTCTAACAAAAACTTCAAGCTGGTTTTATCTCGCACAAGATGAAGAAGAACCTCAACGTATGTTGAGGTTCTTGAATGTGGTTGAATGTTTTACGTGCAAGAGTAAAACATTCATTACAAAAGTGATGCTTCCAGCAGCAGTTGCACGACCAGAATGGGATTATTCTCGAAACTGCTCGTTTAATGGAAAGTTAGGCATTTGGACGTTTATTTTTCAACAACCTGCCAAACGTCATAGCAAGAATCGATCCGCACTAACCCTGGAAACTAAGACCCTCTATTCTGTAAACTACAAAGAATAAAAAAAAATGTTGCTGCAAAAACTTCTTCCTGCAATTCAGATCAAATGGTTTCGATCTAATTCAGCTGAAGCAATTTACATACAGCATCATAATGCTAAGCTCTATTCAAATTATCATCATGACGATTTCATTAGAGACATTCGTACTACGACTTATGATGACATTAGAATGACTTTTCAACCTCCAAACAGTCCCGATACAAACATACTTGATCTTGGATTCTTCAGTTCCATTCAGGCTCTACAACACCAGACTGCATTTAACGATATTGATGAATTAATTAATGCTGTCGAAACACCTTCCAACCCCTTAGATCATCAAACATTGAACAAAGTGTTAATAACTCATCAGCAGTGCTTGTTTGAAATGATGAAGGCCAATGTCGGTAATAACAACAAAATACCCTAATACAAATGAATATTTTTTGCAGAACTGGACACTTATTTCCGAACAAAAAATTTTTGAAATTTCCGAACAGAGGTAATATATTTCACCTGATGTTCTTAGAACTACTAGTGATTTGAGCTGAATAAATTTTTTTTAAATAAGTGATTTGTTGGTAACACTTACTAGAACAAATCAGATTCCGGAGTGCGATTTCTGGCTTTATTGGAATAAGTGTGATCATTTGATGGGGACTTAAGCTAGCAGAAGTCTGCAAATCTGGTTGGTCAGCAATACTTAGTGCAAGACCCAAAATGCGCCTGAGGAACGCCAGATTGAGTGGCTTCTTTTATGAGAAACTTCTGGGAAGAAGCTGCTTCTGACGGATCGGCTGGCCATGGTTCAGCGGCGTCGGCCGTAAAAAAGGCATAGCTTGTAAGAAACTTCTACTACAACAGTTCTTAGGAAGGTTGTACTTCCGATCAATAGAAAAATTTCTTTGTTTCGTTAAAATATCTAAGGATCATAGTAGCATTGCTTTTGTGACGGTTATCTAAGAAAATATAAGTGGTAATAGCTTCCAAACGGTGGTGGAACGCATAAGTGGTGGTGATAGTAGGTTGATGCGGTCAAAATCTTAGAAGTATTGTATCGAAAACACATTCTGCAAATATGTGCGGAATTATTATCCAATCGGATTTGTCGAAAGGACCAAAGTTAGTGTAAAACTTAGTGACTTATTTAAAAATATGTGGTGGAAGTAAAAGTCACAACCTTTTTTTTCAGTTAGTAAAATGATAATGATAAAATCGCCTCCTCAAAATGAATATCCCGATACAGAAATATATTCTTTATCTGTGTAAAACAAAACAAAAATGCACTGGTACAAATATATGATAAATCTTGGCGCTAGCTTGTTCGGCGAAACTTGTTACAACACGTCATCGTTTGAAAATAAACCGCGCAAAATGGCGGAACAATATTTTCTCACACGCTGCGACAAGACCTTTGATAATTCTCCCGCGGCAAGCGGTTTTCCGCGGGATACTTTATTATAAGCGGGTTACCTGTTTATAAGCTGTTTATATTTTGAATTTATATTAATATTACTATTTAATTAATTGCTATTATATTGATTATTTGATCGGTTAAATTATACGTTATATTTGTTTATTGAATTTGATTAGTCAAATCAAATTCAAACAAAGGTCAAATTATATATTTGTATTATCGGATTACTCATTGAATTGATGAAGTATTAGAGAATTGCTTCTTGCAATAGCTAATTAACTGAATTAGTGATAATCCGGTATCACACTATGTACAACAAAATATTTATACTTTTTTGGATATTTTATTGACTACAAAAACATCTCCGAAATGACCGTTTTTAACGATGACTCTTTAAAAAACAATATCTCCCAAATAGTAATTTGTTCAGTGCTTGTCCTGTTTATGTATTGTTTACTTCAAAGGCCTTTATATACTTGACATCTGAGGAGGTAAATACCAAAATATTCAGTCTCAACAAAAAGGAACGCTTCATATATACGGGTTGTATTACGGGGCATTGTCCTCTAAACCAGGGGTCGGCAACCTTTTTCAGACGGCGGGCCATTTTCAAAATAAAAAATTTTATGCGGGCCGCACATTCAAATGT
>WYDF02134280.1:0-22998 GCA_009867245.2 Adranes taylori
TCAGCTCGCAGGTTTGATTATCTCGGCCAATCCTGATCTCGTGTCCCAAATATTTATATGAGGCAACCTGCTCAATAATCCTACCGTCATCTGAGATATTCTCGCTCATGACAAGGTTGGTCATACATTGCGTCTTCTAAAAAATTATTTTTAAACCAACATCTTTGCACGCTTCATGAAGGCTCTCCAACATAGTCTGTGCCTGGTCAATACTGTCGGCAGTTATGACCATGTCATCAGCGAACCTCATGTGGCTCAACAGCTCCGTCGATATTTATGCCCATTTCTTCCCAATTTACTCTTTTAAAGGCATATTCCAATACGGTGGTAAACAGTTTCGGAGATATTGTGTCGCCCTGACGAACTCCTCTTTCGATTTTAAATTTATTTGTGTCTGCATATAAGCTTACACATGCAGTTGTCCGCTTGTATACGTACCAATACTATTTGTTATTCTTAATAAACTTTAGCTAAGATGAAAATAGCATCCCTTCAGCTGTGCTGCTGGAAATGCAGCTTATATATTTAATTGAGTTTGTTGGATTGAGTATTATATGATGTGGTTATTGGTCTCATTGAAATATTGTTCTTGTGCAATCTGGGCATTCCATATAGTTTTGAAAGTTGTGGGTTTATGATTATTAGAGGTATTTTGTTAGTAGTGAATTTATTAATTGTTTCTTGAGTTCTTTGTCAGTAATTTGTAATTGTTTCTGGTGAGAAAATGTTCTGTTTTTTATATATATTCTTCTGATTTCATTATGGCTAGCCGGTGTTTTAACAATTGTTATGTTGTTTTCTTTTATTTTCTGTTTTATGTTGATTATTGAGTTGATTTCTCTATTATGAACGTGATTATCTTTCTGGTTGAATTTTCTTCATTCATTCCTTAGTAGTTGTATTGCTTCATTTCATATTTCTGTTTCTTGTGGATGGTGTTTAATTGCTGCTTCTATTTCAATTGCAAGTAGGCTTAAGTCTGGTGCATTAGGTTTAATGGCGTAATTGTAGCCTTTGTTGAGCAGATTTTCTTCTTCTGTGACTTCTATATTGACCAGGTTTGTAAACCTCTGTTGATTCTATATTGTGTTCTGTATTTTGTTTTTAAGATTCATTAGTTTCTATGTTTTCTGTTTGTGCGTCTGGCTTTTTCATTGACTATCAGGTTTTCTGGCTTGTTAAGTAATTGTGCTATTTCAATATAATACAGTTTGGTTAGTAGATATGTGTTTTTAAGTTCTGTGCTTATTTTATTCACTAATGATAAGAATGGAGTCTACAGAATCGTTTGTAGCGACTGCAACGCCACTTATGTTAGCAAAACCAAACGACATATAAAGACAAGATGCAAGGAACATGTAGCTAACAAAATCACATCAAACGTAGGAAGAGATAGTTTTGAATATAAACACAAAATTCAAACAGAAAACATAAAACTATGATACGAAGAAAAGAAATGGAGAATTAACATTATTAGAATCACTCTGAATAGAAAAAATTAAAAAATAACCTAAATATAACTGCATAAACGATCAAATTCACCTACAAAGAACACCGTTATTCATGTTCCTCAAATCTTACCCAAACAGACAAACATATAACTCATTTAATTAACACTTTTAAAACATTATCTACATCACATTTCAAAATCATCTACGCAAAAAAGAAAACACAGGCACACATTATGCAACCCTAACAAAATTTATTCACCATGCAACCAACATATAACAACCTGTTAGTTATTTCATAATTTTTCAGTGCTACGCTTCCTTAGTAAAATTGTAAATTAATATGAATTATTTCCTCTATAATTAGTATCTAATTATTATTTTATTTAGTTTAAGCCTGAAGATGCTTATATTGTATGCGAAACCGCTAGAAATAAATTAATTAAAAATAAGGAAGTATAACATTTATTAAAACAGCCTTATTATGGATCAACCAACGTCAATACTTTATTCCGCATAAAAACACCTAGAATGTAATAATTTAAAGTTAAGTAAACCTTATTCTCTGTGGGCAACTTTAAAAGCACATAGAATATCGGTAAAGAACGTACAAAAAGGCAAATTTTGAGCTACGATGAACGTAGCAAAGGCGCCGAAGGCGTTCGAATATGACTCGGGCAATAAATCGTACATTTTAATTACAGCGTTGACAGATTTATGTGATTTTTTTATGGCTTTCTCTTTCTCATACACAAACACATAGCACACATATAGAACCACATTTGGCCGTGGTCCATTGTGGAAGAATTTTTATATTAAAGGTGCGTCAATTGTTATTCTCTACCGCCTGCTATTGTATTATAGAAATATTAGTTTTCTAGATTTAAATATATGAGACAAATATAACTCTTGTTTTTACAAACTAGAAACTAAGTTAAAAAAATAACGTGATATCTACAGTTATACATCTTTTATTTATAATTATATTTCAATGTTAATTAATATTTAAAGAAGATGATGAGTTGTTGATATTAAATTCCTCCTCTTTGTTATCATATGTCCAAATTTGTAATGCACAGCTGTGAGTAATGTTTATAGCTAGCATTCGAATCGTCAGCCCTTTTGTTTCATTCAGATGCATTTTAAATAGATAAAAGCCTTTCTTCCATAATCCGCAAAGCCTTTTCTCTAAATCGGATTAAAACATTAACTGACGTTTTCACTTAAACGTTTTCTCTTACTGACCAATCGCATTTAACTACACGGGATAGAACAAAAAGCTTTTTCAAATTTATCTGACCAATGCGTGGAGGTTGTGAAATTTATTTTAAGCTATTTTTGGAAGCGTTTTAAAAACAGACAAATTGAGGATTGCAAAGAGGATAAAACAATCTTTGCTTTACGCATTGGAAAGTTTTGTTCCAAAAGTTAGTTCTATCTTTTTTTAAGTTGAAGAGATAAAAATGTATAGAGTTCAGTAAAAAAAATATTGTTGTTTTTGACACACGCTTATGAGTTAATAATAAATGATTTATAGATTCCCAAAATAATTTAACTCACTATTTCTGTATCCATATTAGACCGTCTTTACAAAAAAAATTCAGAAGAAGTCCGTACTGATAGTTTACTCCTATGAAACAGATTAAAATAAAAAAATTAATGAACAATTTATGTGTAGATATCCCTAAGTGGACTACTCACACTATGCAATTGGTTTGACAGTTCAGGTTCTCCCAATTACGATCGGATACGATTGGTCTCGTCCATGTTCGTCTTTTGTGTTCCCGATAGACGCATGTTTGTACCAAATCTAAAAACTAATGTTCATTATACGCTAGGCTCTAACCACATACTATAATTGAAAGCAAGAAAAAAACAAGAAAGCTGGAGAGACCTAAATGGAAATTTTGAAAATTCCTAAAAGGAGCAGGAAGAGGAGAAGATACCAATGCTCGTATATAACCCGAAAGTGGACTAGTCTACACAGATGAACAGAAATCGGAGGCGCTAGCAAATTATCTGGAAGAGCACTTTACCAACAAGGATCCAACAGACTACGGAACAGAAATTGCGGTGGCTAAGAAGAATTATCAAACAAGGAGACCAGTCCTAACAAACGTCAGTGACTCAAACCAGCTGAAGTATAGTGTACAATGAGAAAACTCAATCCTAGACAAGCCTGTGAAGACGATGGTATTCCAAACAAAGCGATCCAATTGCTGCCAGCAAATATAGTGCTTTTATTAACATTAATTTTTAATGCGATCATATTACAACAACAAGTGGAAAAAGCAATTGTTGTCACCATATTGAAAAAAATAAGGATCCGTATGATCCTAAGAACAGAATGCCAGTATATTCTCAAAATGGTATGGCGAAGATACTCTAAAGGATAATCAAAGACAAAGCATAAATTTGGGTAGACAATAAGAGACTCATTCCTGCAAATTAATTTGGATTTAGAAATAAGTTGGCAGCTATCTAGAAAGCTGCAATACTGGATGGCTTAATAGGACAATCATCTAAGAGAAAGAAACATCTCCAACAAGCAGTATACTCTTTTCTCGACATGAAAAGTATACGATCAAGTTTGGCGCAAGGGACTATTCTATAAGTTGAAAATTATGGGCCTAGGTATGGATTTGGTAGACACAATCCAGTCATTTCTAACTGAGGGACAATTTAGAGTTATAGTAAACAATGACCTCGCTGGATGGAGAACTGCAGCAGAAGGGCCCTCAGAAGACTCTCTACTAAGCCCTCTACTGTATAACTTTCACACATGCGATATGTCTTAAGAGTGCAAATATGTAAGGAGTACGAACTTTTGCAATTTCAAGATGATATAGCATTATTCACCACAGGAGCCGACTTATACGTAGCAACAAGCAGACTAGAGATGGCCCTACAAGGAATTGGGAAGTACTGCCAAAAATGCATGGCTGGATTGGCTCAGCTTGGCTGCCTTGAAATTAAAATTTTCTGTACAACGCTGCGATATTTATAGACGTAGCCTAAACAATATCTTTCTCTCTGATATACGGTCACTATGGAGCCACTTACTCACAAATTATTCCGCGCTACGGTCTATCATACAAATCAGTAAAGCAGAGGAAGTTTCCACACAAGCGGCGAGCGAAGTCGTATAATACTAAAGTCCCCTACTCTTAATTGCCAACGCTATATGCGTTCCAATAACATAACAGTAAGTCAACAGCGAACAATAACTAAACCTGTCTCTTTTCGATTATTACTGTGAATCTATTTACCGCGTGGACGTAAGCGCCTGCATGCAATTTAATTATATTTACATTGTATTATAAACTGGTTTTCTACCAGTGTTACAATTTATTTATTTAAAGTAATTAATTTTACTCAGAGTAACGTGCTACGTTATGGGACACCAAATACATTTTCGTAGTCTGTTAACGTCTCGCCGAGTGTGTACTGCTGGCATAATGTATATCTGCTCGCAATTCTAACAGTACATTTTACACTACTTTAGAAATAAAAAATATTTATTGCATCTACTAAAACAATGTGAAATACTTCTTTTTAATCAGAAGACACTCCACTGAAGAATACTTTACGAACCGCCACTGTAATGCTAATTGGCTATTAATTGGTTAAGTTGTCAAAGAATGATAAACGGTTAAATTTTTTTCTTAAATAAGATATACTTACATAAAATTTCCTATAAATTATGTGTTATATTGAATTTTAATGCTGTTTAGGTTATATATCCTTTACAAGTTTTAAAACTATGGACATCTTAATAAGTGTGACGCCAAGCTGTCTAAAAATTTGAATCAATTTAAAATTATTTTATTGCTACCCTAATACAGTTGATTGTCAGTTAGACAAACCACACGAAAAGTGACAGCGTTTTACTTAAACCCTATTCTTTCAGTGTTTGCAGCAAACTCGTACGCACATTTGTAACAGGCGGTATTCCCCAAAGTATTCGCTATAGGTCTCTCGCATCTTTCAGTTTTCCTAAACAATACAATCTGGCGTATTGCGTTTGGAACAATATGTTGGCTAAAATTATTAATATTTCCAATTGGAAATGAGCAAGCTAATGTATAACATTTTAGTATTTTTTTTAATTCAATTACTTATGGGGATCTAAAAAAATTTCATTTAATTTACATTTAATTTACAAGTGAAGTCCGAGAGGAATTAATACATCGGTTCGCTGACACATTAAAATATCATCTGGTTCTGACTTGTTAAACATCCGTAAAGATTACTTGCCCACCGAAATACTAATTTTCAATACCCAAATAACAACTAGTGATCAACATCTACACCATATAATAAAATTCTTTAATTCTTTAATTCTGTTAATTAATTTTTAGCTTTTTCTGAAATAAAAACTTTGTTACATTGAAATTAAATAATTTAATGATAATAAAATTAAAAGAACCTAAGATGTTCCAGTTTACCAAGATATATAATAAAATAAATATTTACTCACATTTGTATTTCAGGCATAATTCTTATGTGAGACAAAAAAAGCATAAAATTAGAGAAAATGGAGTACATTAAGTCAATATTATTATACAAACTACTAAAATTCCGAGCGCTTCTGATCTGCTCAAAACTTTTAGTCATTAATCATTAAAGGTCATATAAATTATTTTTTCGATTATCTCTTTCCAACTGTGACGGGTTTTCACTCGCGCTAAGGCTGCTAATGGGGTCCTTTAGCGACTTGTCACAGAATGATGCAAACAAATTTCTTATTAATTACAGAACAAAAGCGGCCTTTGGAAATATATCCTCGGGCGCCAGGTCAGTTTAACGCTTGCTGGAACTCATCCCGTTGTTCCTCCGTTCCTCAGTAGCTTAATGACGGACCAGGCAGCTTCCAGTCTGGTTCCAGTCCAGAGATTCCCGTTCTTGTTGTAATTAAACTTAATGCTAATGAGTGAAACATCATTAAAAATTTAACAAAACTGTGTATTGTTTCTCATAGACCATACAAACAGAGAAAGAAAAAATGACAAAGCATGAATACAACTAAATGTCAAAGCATGAATAGTAAATTAAATTGATGACGCACTAAAAGCGGTTAAACACAATACTATCTCGAAACGGCTTATACAAAATAATACAAATGCATAATTATACAGAAAAGCGGAGCATATAAAGAATGAAACAGTGCGGTGAAAAAGTAACAAAAAACAGCGAAAATATAGAAAGCTTGTACAGGCAATTCAATTTTATTTTTTGGTACAGGCGGTTTGTTACACTACAAGGAATTATCTCTAGACGCACCAGACCGCGGGTATGGATTTCTGCATAACGCCTCGTAACTCGTTGACGTTACTATTGCGCAGTGGCTTAGATTAGCATAATCGAGAATTGAACACCCCAGTGAAACATTCACTTTAAAACAAGTAACACCCCGTAATACGTTGATGTTACTATGGTCAGGTGGTCAAAGGCCAATCCTATACATTCAAGCTGATTGTACGGGAGCGAAGCACTATCTAATGTCTAGTAATACGTCGACGTTACTAAATGGGAACAGGAAGCAGGTGAGTTATGGGGTAGTAAGAGAAACAAAACTATACAAAACATACATTCAATCCATCCCACAGTATATGGTATATGGTAAATGTCATTTTTGTATATAGTTTTTATAAATCTCGCTCAAGTTTTACTCCGCGGTACGGGTCGTGTGAAGCCATCCACACGATATTCTATTATGTGCCACGAATGCTCTCACGCAATTCCATACAAATCTCGGTATTATCGCTGACATCTGTGTCTACATAACATACAACTCCACTGTAGCGGTTTTCGTTTCGAATATTTCCACACGGGTAAAGACGTGAAGACACACAACGAACGTACATCATAGTAACACGCACTAAATACACAACACGGTAAAACAGAAATTGTCCATCTCTTTATATCGCATCTAATGCATATACGACAATCAGCTGATGCGTGACATATTAATACGTTCTATTTGTTACACATAACAAATCCGTTCAATCAGTCTAGGATTTCCGGGACCTATCTGTTTTAATTCACGTCTCGTAACAAAACTTTGTTAGACAACATATAGAAGTATAAAATATTCGCTTAGAAACTACTTCTTGTCTCTATTTGCCACCACCAATTTCTTTTTTCGTCGCAGGAAGTTTTTTCCTACGCAGCCATCTGTGCTGTTTATATTATTGCTTATAAAACGAAGAAACAGTATAATGTAATAAATTTTTAGATCAGACTTTCTTGAGAAATACGATTTGGTAAAGACTTTCTATACTCTTTTAAAATGGGATATATCTTGGGAGATTTGCGACGTTAACCTTTTACAAGCTAATTTTGATGAGAAATGGATAAGAGACGCAATTGTATGTTGGTGTTCTAATATACTTCGGGAATTCATACAAAGCGTCGATGCTGAACAATATAATAACCCTAAGGTATTCCTTAGGCTTATCATTAACTCCATGTACAAAGCAATGTAAACTTCATGAATAAAGACTGGGAATATTGAATTGTATGAAATTTGAATTATTGGTATTCATACATTCTGTAGCCAACCACACGATATTTGTTACTCGATACGGTTTCCACACACACTCCTATAAAACTATCGGTACTAATTCCACCAAATGTGGAATACAATTCCACTCTCGGCAGTACTTCACACGTTACAGCATAAGGCAGCTGTCTATGCAGTAGTAGCGAGAGCAACATACATATTATTTTCATCTGTACGGTATTAAGCGAAGAGCACACGTCATGCTTTAGATTAGATGTCGCTAGCATGTTTACGCATGCTAGCCAGTGTACGCATGCAATGCTTAGCGCGCTCACCCCATAAAGCGACAATGAATAAAAGCGTAAAATAATTCTGTGCAATGTAATATTCGTTTAGGCAGGTTGCGCACAGAACGCCAACTCGTTCGTATGTTTTATTTATAAAACGTTAAATGGGTTTGAAATTTATTATTGGTTCAATCCAATACAGGGTTTCCAAAACCTATCGATTTAATTTATTTATTATGAAGGATCACGTAATCTAATAGATAGTTTTGTCTTCTAAATAACATGCTTTGTGACAGTAGTTACTATTTTTGGTCTAATATAGTTTTGCAATATTGTAGTGCGTGGAAATAAAAGTATTCATTTTTGTTAGTCCTACTGTACAGTGCTGTGAATACTCATAAGTCATGATGTCTAAATTCTACTAAATGTTTTAGTAATTTAAGCATTGTTGACTAATAATCAAATTAGTTGTATAAATTAAAATTATTTAAACTTATTAATAGATCTCATATTACAGTGGCCTCATCTTTAGTTTGTAAAATAAACGTTTGAAGAAATAAGTAATTCATTGTAGTGATCCAGGCTAACATTAAATACTCTTGTATTGATCAATGTCACGAATTCCTAAATTTTTGCGCGACAGTTTAGCAGAACAAGTGAGCTTCGTAGAGGAGCCGAATTCGCAGCGATTTTAGAGATGGTCCAAAAGGGTAAGAGCAAGCTTCAGGTATGAGATGCTTTGTGACGGAGTAAGAATATTAAATTGTGAATAGTCACTTATACAAATACAATGATGTTCTGTAAAAAAGTGGGTGCTGAGGAAGCTTAATATACATACCTTAATAGCAGAAATGGCCATCCACCCAAAAATGTTCATCGGAATTTTTTCTACATTTGTGGTCTCTCATATATGATTCGCAATTTTCGATGATTGCTTGCTTAATTAAACAAGTATTATAAACAATAGACTTAATTTTGAACTCTTCACCACTTACAACATTGGCAGATGTTAGCTTGCCTGAAATATGAAATTTTCCGATATTATGACGAGTTTTAAAGCTCCTAAGCCGCCATCAGAAAATTTGCATTCGGCATCAATGTTAAAATCTCATTGCAACTGTTGAGCTTTTTCAACAACAATAGGACCAGTTATGGGATTAGCCTCTGATCGTTTTGGCATAAAGCAATTGTACAAACTCAAATTCAGTTGGTATAACGTTTTTTCAAAGTTTATTTTACAATTAGATTTTTTAAGTTTCTAATTCGTTCAAAAACCGTTTCAACCCTATAGCATAATCTTTCATAATGAAGTATCTACTTACGCCATTATAAGCTTCTTCACGATTTCCAGCTTTTGAGCCTAAGTGAGAGTTACATGTTTTCTTTTTGGAGACACGATATTAACTTTAGAACCCATGTCATTGAATAAAATCACTCAACACAAAGTCAAGCTCTACAAAACACTAAAACGCAATAAAATCCGACGCTGATACAGTAACCTGCGGGTCAGACTAATTAAAAGGCTGAAGCTGAACGTGAAACGAAAACAAAGTCAAGAGAATAGGTGGCTCCCGAACATATACGATGTCACCCGAAGTTGGTCTAAGATGAGCGCCTTGTCTGTACGTATTCGACTGCCTGCCCTCTGCGCTTGCTGAAACGTTTTGTTCAGCACAATGTTTCCCCTCGAGCCGTGCGATCGCAAACAAATGTTAGTTCGTTTAAATTCATTTCTTCATTGCTTTAATAAAAAATATTAAGTTTTTTTGCGAAAGTCGTCTCTACCTTAGGATGACTGATAAAAGGAATTCCACAGTAACAACAAATAAAATACCCAGCTAAACATCATTAAGTTTTTGAAAGGGGATTTACCTACGACTGTCACGTTCAAGTCTGTCTTTTATCTTTACCTTCATTGTCATAAAAACTAACTTTACCAATCATAATCTGATATACGTTTTTTATAAAAGTCCCATAGACAGATGTCGATTATAAAGTTCAAATGCAATACACTCTACAAACAGCAAAACATCGTTTTGGTTCCTTCCTTCCTGATTGGATGTCTATCTGTCTTATTTGTCTTTTACTACTGCAAAAGCTACACAGGAAGGTTAGTGGCACCATTGCCATGCACTTGTCTGTTTGATTGACAGCTCAGCTGAGTGTCAAGGGATAGACGCGATAAAATGCTCCCAGCAAATCTCAAATGTATTAGGGTACGTTGAACATCAGTTCTCAATTTAATTATTCTTCGTGAGTTAACACCGATTTTGCATCTTTCTCCAATTTACATACAACTCTGTTTTTAGGTAAATAATCCTACTTTAAAATACCATTAGTCTTTAAACTGTACACTATTCAATAATTATTAAAAAAATTATCCAAAGTGACATTTACTTTGACTTTTATTCAGCGAAACAAAACGTGTATTTGACTACGCGAATATCTGGCATCTCAAATTTGCCGAAATTTTATGCACTTTCGTATCAAATGCATTTTAGTTTATTTTATCACATATAAATTTTATACCTGCTCTATTATAAAAAAAAGTACTACAATGTTGTCAAATTTATATTATTTCATATTGAGTATAAAAGTATTTTAATGGTTCCATTAATTATAATTAAAGTAGTTCCATACTTGAGAAAAACTATTTGTCTTTGCCTTAGGGTGTCTCAGTAAGAGTGAAATATTTAAATTTAGCGCCGTTCTTGCTGTTGTATTTTAATAGTCAAACCCCTATGACAGTTCGATGATAGATAGTTCTACCATTAATAAAAATGCTTTGTTATTTGACTTATTTTAAAACATTACTACAAAAATGGTGAAAGTATGACTGCCAAACGATTTGTTTGGACGACAAAATGTTCCAAGTGCTTCAGCTGTGAAGAGAAGAATTTATTTGAAAAATTCAGGAGGTCTGCGTCGATTACTCATCTGAAACCATCGACACGTGTTTATTCAAGTCGTTCAGCAGTAAACATCACAGTTGTTCGCCAGAAAGTAGCCTAGAAACTGGGAACATCGAGACGTGGCAACGTGCTTAAGAAATAAGTATGAAGTATAACGAGGGTTATTACATAAGCTTTATTAAATCAAAACCCAAGAGTTTAACATTTAAGCTAACTTAATTTACAAATTAAGTGTGTTAATTATTACGGAAACTGCATATTGATATTTAGGGATTTCAAAATTGCTTAAAAATTCGAGTACAGTGTAGATGCATTTCTGGCATTAGTGGACCCGTTATCAACACCCCCTAGAAGCATTCAGTATCACTACGTTGGATTGCCAGACCAGCGTTCTACACCATGCAGCCACCAAAACTTAGCTAAACAATTTGAAATCCGTTCATTTAAATTATATTTGTATAGCTGTATGCCTATACTACTTCATTAGACCTTTTTAAATTATAATGCAGTTTCTAACAATGAGCGGTTATATAATATTCCATAGGTGTTCACTAAAGCTATACGCGTTCATTTAATTAGGAATCAAAATTAAGAGACATTTATAATTAAAAACATTAATCAAGGTGATTTACCAAATATAAAACAAAGTTGCTTAATGTTCTACATGTTCCAAGTATATAAAATAAAGTGTGCGTACTTTCAGCGCATCACAGATGGTGCCAATACATAAAATAACATTACACATTCGGGAAGTGTTAAATTATGGGTTTTGATTTAATAAAGCTTATATACACCATCATCATCCGGCAACGTATTTTGAAAAATATTTACGCCTTCATATCTACAAAAACCAACTGGCTCAATAACTCAATTCTACAGATCATACACAGCGAAGAGAGTTCATCAATTATGTCATTGAACAACACCAAGTAGACGATGAGTTTTCCAACAAAATCATTTTCAGTGATGAGGCTCATTTTCATTATTAATGGCTTTGGAAACAAGCAAAATTGTCCCAATTGAAGAGAGAAAAGTCCACATGTGTTTCGTGAGAAGGAAATGAATGTATCCTAAACTTTTCATTGTTTGGTGTGGATTTTGAGCTGGGGGCATTATTGGACGATTTTCTTTTTCCAAATATGCTGCGAGGAATGCACCAGCATGTATTTCGCCCTTATAATCAAGTTTTCTTTACGTCAAGTGAATAGTAAAAATGTCGAAGACATGATGTTTTAATAGGAGGTGACACGTGCCACAAATGGAATTATTAGACGAGATATTCCCTGGTCGTGAAATTTTCTATTTCTCTGGGTTTTTTTTAAATCAAACGTTTATGTTCGTAACCTGACGACCACCCAATCCTTGAAGGAGGAGATTAAGCATTGTATCAGTGAAAGTTATTTCACATAGCAATGAACTAAAAGCCTCTGGAGTGTCATCTCCTGATGCTCAGGCTCAGTACAGGTTACTAAGCAGACAAATCCAAAGAATGTGCCGACGCGACAAGACACATTTATATGTAATATATGTGCTGAAATAGATTCCCACGGTAATAGAAATAAATCTAAAGATCCTTTTCGGAAATTGAATATTCTTACAAGTAATTTCAGGACTATGCATCCAACTATAGAAGATAATTTGGGTAACACTATATATATATTAATAGTCATATACCCGACAGATGGCGGAAATATTGTCTAGACCTCTAGACTGATGCAGACTTTTCTAAATCTGTCGACTCGTTTAATAATGGGATGATTTGGAATCGGACATACTAAATTTCTGAGGTAGAACAAGCCATTCATAAACTAAGAACAGACAAAGCCCGTGGCGCTGATGGAGTATCTGCCGATTGGTTGAAACATCTCGCCACCTATGGTACGCATCTCCTCCACACACACTGTAACGAAATCTGGAAGTGTGGAATATGGCCATGTGACTGTGCAAACTCACTCATTATCCCGATTAACAAAAAAGGATCGACTCGGAAATGTGAAACTATAGAACTTTAGCGCTAATATCCAACCCCATCAAAATCATGCTTCTTATAATTAACAAGCAAAAGAACAAACTGGTTTCGTCAAAGGTAAAGGCACAAGAGAGCAGATCATTAATTGTAGACAGCTTAATGAGAAGTGCCGTTAATTCAACATTCGCTCATTCATCTGCTTTATTGACTACAAAAAGGCATTTCACTGTATCAAATGGAAACAGCTGTGGGAAGTGCTCTCCGTGATGGGCGTCCAACATCGTATAATATCATTAATATTCAATCTCTATCAAAAAGGCACTTGCAAAATCAGAATTGCACAGGAGTTCTCTGACTCTTTGAAAACCCACAAATGTGTAAGATAGGGTTGTATACTCTCCCCCGTATTCTTTAGCAACTTCGGTGAATATGTCATGAGACATGCAGTTGATGACTGGCAGGGAGGTATCTCAATAGCAGGACAAAGGATCGCGGATAATTTTAGATACGCGGATGACACAACACTCATTGCAGCAACCGAAGAAGAACTGCTTGAATTGATTCATCAGGTGGAAATTAAGAGCCGTAAAGTCGAATTACACATTAATAGGATTAAAACCAAAATAATGATTGTTGACGGCAATGACAATGTATCCATCCCTGACACCTTAAATGAATATGAAAGACTCCGTCAATTTACCTATCTCGGCTCTATCATTCCAGACGAGGGCAACAGTGACAGGGAAATTCTGAGAAGAATTGCCATGGCTAAAGACGCATTGGCGTGCTTGAAATCTATTTGGCCGGACCGTGCCATAACTAAGTCAATAGAGATGAAGCTAGTTTCAAAACTTTTATTTTTTCGATATTTATGTAAGGTGTCGAAACGTGGATAATCAAGAGGAATATCCGCAGACGTATTAATGCGTTTGAAATGTTTTGTTACTGCCGTATGTTCCGCGTATCTTGGATGGAAAGACGCACTAATGCCTAAACTGTGACGGAGCTTGGCGTCCAGGTCAGACTTCAAACAATCTGTCTGCGCCGAATACCACAATATTTCGGTCACATAGCCCGCAGAGAAGACGATTGCCTCGTAAAACTCATGATAGTAGGCAACGTAGTGGGTCGCAGATCGAGAGGACGGTCCCGACATCAGACTCGATCGTGTGAAACAGGTTATTGAGGACCCGCTTCAACAGTCCCTAGCCAGAGCGCAAGATCGCAATCGGTGGAAGAAGATTGTTTCCAGAGAAATATTCCATGACGGCCACGATCCTCACTAATGACGGAACGAATAGAGAGATCAGTGAATTCCAGCCATATATATGCTAAACTCTGATGAATAATTTTGTCCAAAGAACGGGTTACTACGTTAGTCATGATTAATACATTTGTTAATCATTGTAATATGACAGTTATTTATTCACACGATAACCAGCCCATACCTCATCTGAGATTGATTTGTCCTGTCTAGTCCCAAATCCTGTGGAGATCAGCGTAGAATTCGATAAGGTGTAATATGTCCAGTAAACAAGAACTCAATAACACTTACCCATCGGTGCGCCATTGCGTAAGGTCAGATAGGATTCACAGGATGTGTATATAAATAAAATCAACATATTGCCAGCAACGACAGATTATTTATTAAATAAATATATCTGTATGAGAATCATACCACTGTATAATTAACTAAATCAGAAGTTTGTTACGAAAAAAATTATTGTTGGAAAAAATTCTTGAGATGCCACCTCCTGCAGACAGAAATTAATTTGTAAGCAATTGTAAGAAATTGAATAAGTCTAAATAAAAATATAACTAAAGAAATGGACGTAGTTTCTTCAATTAACAGCAGAAATAGGTTTTATGTTGTATAAAATATCATGCTCAAGTCTCTCATCCTCTTCTTTCATAACTTTCATTTAATTGTTTCTTAATTCCTTGAACCCTCACATACGGAAAATATATCTATATAACTCCTGTGTCTCGGCGTGGATTTTTCTAGCCCAATTATTCTTTCCTCATTCCAGAAGAATTTCATAGCATTTTGGATTTGCGAAACTAATAGAATGAAACTAATAGCATTGATATAATGTAATGAAATAAATTTTATTTCATGTACTAATACATGTATATATGTAAATCTCATCCAAATTTTTGTAAGCGTTATGCAATATGTAAACTAATAACGTTTATCAGAAGCAGACATTCGATTTATAGGTTCTGGAAACGAAATACGAGTTTACATATATATCTTAATACCCAACCCTGAAACATTGATATTTTACATGCGCCAGACAGGGATAGATACTATAACGTATAGTGGAAAGCTGGACATATGAATCAAACTTGTATTGCAAATGAGATAAGTTAGATAAGTATTTGTAGATTCAGTAAGTTTTCTAAAGTAGATATAGACCAAAGAAAACGTATTTTAACTTAAAACAATGTAAAACCTTGACATGTATACATATTTCTTTGTTTTACAAATGTCTCAATCCATTTTCCCCACAACTGTTTCTGTGGTTTATTCAGCGTTATAAAGTTTACATCCGGAATAAATATAAGGGTCTTATATAGTAATGGATTATGTTTGTGAAATCTGAATAATTCTTTTGTTGCCTCAATAATGCCTCATTGTTGTGAGAACTAGGAGATACAGTACCGAAACTAACCTAATACTAACCACAAAACATAATACCAAGAGAATGTAGACGCTATAAAGCGTTAGTATTCTTTGTTTTTTAAACATAGGTATTATGTAGATTATTCTTTTGTTCTTCACCCCCTGTTCTATCCACTTCCTGCAATGGTCAACTGATGAGGAAGCTTGGTTTAGTGGGGTGAGCTGATTTTCTGGTGGTCTTGTATTTATGTCCTTGCTTGGCTGCGCAAGTCGGTGTTAGATGACCTGAATTAGAAATTTAGGTTGTTGTGGAAGAGTGATGCGAATAGTTCTAGACAACTGGAATGGTGGAATAGGGATTGCTGGAAAAATGTTCTCATATCTCCGATTTGCTGAAGACACTATACTAATTGTCAGTACTTAAGAGGAACTTATTACTTTATTACAAAACCTATACAATATGAGTCAAGTGTTTGGATTTAACATCAACAGTCAGAAAACTTAAGCAGGTCCACGAAAATTCTACTTGTGAAAATCCTAGTCTTTCTTGTCTTTTCGTACTGTTCATTTGAGATGTGGTGTTGGCGTCGCATGCTTCGAATACCATGGACAGCACGAAGAACTAACATCTCGGTCCTAAATGAAATCAAACCGCAGCAAGTAATATATGACCGCATCCTAATATTTTTTGGACACATTAACCGCAGCAATAGTTTAGAAAAATTAGTTATACAAGGAAGAACAATTGGGAAGCGTAGGCGCGGACACTCTCCAAATCGTTGGACTGATGCAATGCCTAAACTCTCCGAAATGACATTGGGAAATGCAATTCGTAAAACAAGTAATCAACGAGGATGGCACCACATGGTACAACGGATTATTCGAAATGTAAGAAGAAGAAGAAGAAGAAGAAGAAGAAGAAGAAGAAGAAGAGAAGAAGAAAATGGAGAAGAAGAAGAAGAAGAAGAAGAAGAAGAAGAAGAGGAGGAGGAGGAAGAATCTTATGAAAATACCCCTCTAAATCATATAAGCATATTTATAAAGTATTTAATAAATATGATTCTTATTTACAGCTTCATTTCCTCAAAAATGTAACTAATTAGATAATAAATTAAAAGTATTGTGCATGGAATGATGCGGAAAGATTGTTCTATATTTTTACACAGCGTCGCAAGCGATAGGTCTTCTCAAAGAGGGTCTTGGATGCGATTCCTAGCACTGTTTAAAAAGAGCTAGCAGTCGCTGTACGGTATTTTATCCAAACTTGTGCATTATTTAATGTTACCACCAATGAACCCATTTTAACAGCTTTGGTAACTAAAGTACAGCAACAAAAATCTCACTATAAAAATTTATAATTAGTATTGACTTTTGTATGGCAAAATGTATTGTATACAATTATTTTGTGAATTTTTAAGTCAACTCCTTAATTAAATCTAATAAAATTTTATAATAATTTCAGTTTTACTGTTTATTTCCTACTAAGAATTTCCCGACACGTCAGAGTTTGGACAAAAAATAATTGTAATATGTGGCACGCGCTTATAAAAAGATTCGCCATCGCTGCGTAATATATCTTAATCGATCGCGTAATTCTCTACATCAATTAATTTAATAATTAACTTTTATTAAATTAAATATTAGTTCAAATTCTTTTTATTTGATCTAATATTCTTTCCCAGCTGCCACAGTTGCGCTAGATTTTTAAATTTATTCTTTCAGTTGTTAAGTTGCCATGCAAACCGTCTGGTGGCCACAAGTTAGAGTCCAACCGAATATACTCCTTTATGTAAATTTAAAATAAATTTCAAAATTGAAAAATATGACATTTTTCTATAAAAAAAATTATTTCTCTAAAATAACAATTTAGTATTTATTTTATTAGAGTTCTGTTGAGTTTTATTTCTAATGAAATCCTAATATTTTTGTAGCAAGATTATAAATCCTTGATTTTCCTTGTTTCAGATCAAGCACAACGTAAAAAGTTTGTGACAGACACTTGCGCGCAGTGGCCGAGTCTAGCTATATCACAAAAGGTGCCTCTTCCATATTACTGTTTTATCTCTGAAAATATACATCTCGGGCGCCAGGTCAATTTAACGTGCGACGGCACGTCGAAAATTTTCTTCCTTCCATGATCGTCAGTGGATTTGCTGATGATACAGACATGTAAGTACGTAATTAGTCTAGTGACTCGTGTTCTTGCGGACAGCTGAAACGTGTCTAAATGCTTATCAAATGAAGCAACATTCACAGTTATACAAGAAGTCAACTTATTATTATAGACAACACAAATACAAAGAAATATAAATGTGAAAATTTAATAACGCAATAGATTGCACATTATGCATATTTGTGTTGCGGTTTTTGTGTTTTTGTGAATTTGGGCTGAGAAAGTGTTGGAAATGACGTGTTTGTCACCTGAGGCATTTGTCTCTGATTTGATGTAAGAGTCATTTTTTGTGGTGAATTGTGTGTAATACCTATAACTTTTTGTATATAATGAAGTAGTGCTGGGCATCCATAATAGCACATAACATAAGCGAAACTCCAGAAAAAGAAAGAAATTAGAAAGAGATAAAGAGTTACAACCAAATTAAATGTGCTAGATACATGCATATAGTTCCATTGATGTTCAGCTGATCTTTAACCAATAGACATTTTGCTTTGCAAAAGCACATGTACAAAACGACCAATACTATAATATGCTGCTACACGTGGTAACATATCTCACACAACTGTCATCTGTGTATTATCATATATATTTATGCGATGTTGCGAGCTTGCTAGCTATTATGACATAACTATTATACAGTTCATTGTGCTTCATATTTATTATCTTGTGTGTAATGTGTATTTTAAATAAATAATATAATGTTGGTAAGTAAATAAATTCTTATTTTGTATATTATTGTTTTGAATATTATTATGACTATTTTCTTTATTAGACTACAGTTTTATTTATGTTTGAAGAAAATTATTTTTAATTTTCGAAGGTACGCACATGCTACATGAGTTTTAATTTAATTCTTCGTTGTTAGTTATAAAATATTTCTTAAAGTTTGAGTTTCATTTTGTTAAAGATGTTCAGGTGTTAAATTTTACATAAACCAAAATTAAATAAACTATGAATGACTCTGACTATGAAAATTATTGGAAGAAAAGGTGGAGTGTATTGCGCGTATAAAAACTGCAAAAATCGCTTTTACGTGAAAGAAGAAAAATTTATAAAATTCTTTAGATATCCATTAGATACAGTTGGGTAATATTAAACATCGCGAAAAAGTATACATAAAAATGTATACTTATGTTGTATTAGTTTTAACGAGTACTTATATACAGTTGTACAAAATGGTTAGAGGCTTCAGGCAGAAACGATTTAAGTTCAAAAACATTAAAAGAATTAAATTCAATAGAATTTAAGACGTTTTTTCCTCAGAAATCCTTTGCATACATATTTATCAGCTAGAAACTATATTCTATGATAATTTTGAACAATATATTTGTAATAAGAGAGTTGGGTGTAATCTTTAGTTGAAATGTAAAGCAGTTGAGGCATTTATACATCCATGCGTAAATTTTAATTTAGAATATTTATTTAAATTATATATACGTTTACAAATATTCTTTAAAATACCCCAATGAAAATTACAAGCATTCTAAACCAAAAAATCGAAAAGTAATGATTTTAATGAATTTATAAATTTTTGCAAAACTATTTGCCAATTAACAGATAGTCTTTCGCAGAGTAAAAATACATAGTTTTCCATATAAATCAAAAACTTTTTGTAGTATTCATATTAAAAATATTTGGGTATTTAAATTTCTTGAATTATTTGATCATTCTTTGCTAAATTTATAAATTGTTTACAATCTTAAAAATTATAATTTTAATGTTAATTTAAAACTCATTTTATTTTTTTTTAGTTCTTATATAATCTTTTGTAGTTATTGTCCCGTTTTTATTAGTGTCAATCTATTACTTGTCCTTTAACTTTTCTACTGTTATACTTTTTTAACAAAAATGAGTAAAACAAAAAATCATGTTTACATATATGGTATATTAACTAAGCTATTGCACTTAATATGATATACTTAATATTATTTATTTTATGCATTTCATGTTTTATTGCGTAATTTTAAACAAAAGTAAACATTGTGTCTAAAGTATATTTAAGAATTATTACTACAACAAATTTCAGATAACAGTTTTATTTTTAAATCCATTGCCAACTCTGTCTACCATACAACAAATTTCAGATAACAGTTTATTTTTAAATCCATTGCCAACTCTGTCTACCATAATATGTGCAGCAAATAATCCAGACATTTAAAAGTTACAACCAGTTTAAATACCAACGTCAATCATCTTGCAAGTAAATTTTATAAAGGATTTTTGTCAAGGTTCGCTTCTTTATATTCGTTGACCACAGTTTGCTGGATGATGGCTGACACATGAAATTTTGGATCATCTCTTTTGTTTTTGCATTCTCTTGTTAAATCAAGTCCAGGACATTGTACGCACCGAAGTGTGTTGTAACAGTGCTTAATATTGTGACCAAATGTGTGACATCTTCTGCATTGTGTTATTTTATTCTTCATATTGGACTTATTCCATTTGATAGCTATATTATTGATAAAATAATAATAATAAATAAATAAACCGTTATTGGCATAAAACAAAAACTTGGTACAAACTCAAGTTACATTACATTTCTAATTTCAATAAATTTAAATTATATCATTTATGTATATACATTAAATTTAATATACTCAATCACTACAAGGAAGAAGGGAAGACTCAAAACTGATTATAGATTCTGACTCTCTCCTACTTACTGTCATTATCACTTCTTATCCCAACTAAAACAATTCACTCCCTTAACAATCCTTCCCTACTTACGATTTCCACATCATCCCATATCCACATATACCTGCTATCACGCACCTTGCTAGTCCACCCCTGTCTCTCTACATCTCTAAATCTTTCATAACCTCATTCCCAACTTTACATTCACCCACCATCTTCTCCAACCATTTGAACCAACGATATATTATTGATATTTTTATTGCTTTTAGCTCCGATTGATGAAAGTTTATATCTGTTTCTATCATGAATGAGCTGGAATTTTCTTTTTGTTACCGAATTTGTTTGGTATCTTCTTGCAACTTGTTACTTCAATTTTTTCATAATTTCGTCTTCTGTTATGTGTGATACAGCTTCGAGCACTACTTTATTTTGTTTTTTCACTATAACTACTGTATATATAATGTGAAGTATTTGCCCTTTCAAGGGTTTATAATAGTGTTTTATGATCAGTTTCGATATGTCTCTAAATTACAGTATTGTTCCTCTGGTATCTGGCGGTGTAATTTGTGACTAATATTTTTTTTATACTTTTGTGAACTTTTTTGGGGTCTTGAATATCTCCTATTATTATAATTTGACGTTGTTTTCTGTCATTGGTTTGTAGCACTTGACTTTGTATATGTTTATTCGGTTTGGTTGGGTTATGTAAAACTCCAACACCATTTGTGGCTTTTATTGTATATTGATGACTTCTAGGGTCTAGTTCCACATCATCCGTTTTATTTTGATTACTCCGTTTGTTCTGCAAGACCATGATAGGATCACACACAGTTATACGTATTATTTCTCTCTTTGGCTTAATTTTCCTTTTTGATTTAAATATTTCACTTTGTGTCTTTCTTAATGGATTTATGTTTTTGGCATGTATAAACATAGTAGAAAACTGTACATTTGCCAGACTGCTACTGAGTGCGACTGTTTGCTTCTCATTTATGTTATCTATATTTCAGGTTATGTTTTTTTCTTTTTAACTAATTTATTTATCATCGAAAATTGAGAATCATGTATGAGAGACTACAAAGGTAGAAAAAATTCCGATGGACATTTTGGGTGGATGGCCATTTCTGCTATAAGGTATATTAAGCTTCATCAGCACCCACCTTTTTACAGAACATCATTGTATTTGCACCAATGTTAGAAATGTTTCCATTTACCCTGACCCGCCTTTTTAAACTAATTGGGGTTTAAACTAATAAATAATAGTTATTTACTGTTGCAAAGTAATACTATCATACATACATTTCTTATATACAGCGTAATTTCGCTAGTACTAAGAGATGAATTAAAGGAATTAAAGAAGTTAGAGAGTTATAGGGGTTAAAGGGAATTAGTAGAGTTTAAGTTTATTTAGCATCTTCATTAGCGCGCCTCATAATGGCTCATCTCACTTTAGTTGTTGTTTCGTCAACTGCCATCTACATTCATAGATCTCTGTAATTATGTGTTGTGGACATTATACAGAGAAGTTCCAAATTAGTTTAAACAAGACGGGCGGTGCTTTATGTGTCGTTGGTTTTCATTAACTGATGAAAATTATGCTATCAAGCGTATAGCGTACTGATATATGCTTCCAACGATGCCAGAAATGGATTCATCTACCCTAACTCGATCTTTCAATCTAATTAGATGTTCCATGCCATAAATATGCAGTTTTCAAAATGATTAACCTATACAATTAATAAATATAAATTTGTAAGTTATGTAGGATACAAATGCGTATTCAATTTATCTCAGGAAATTCAGGCTACCAGTCTCCTGACCGACCAACTGGCAGGATTCAGTTATAGATCAAAGTTACGTTTCCTAAACTATCTAGCTGCCGTTATTGTATTTCATTAGGAAACAAGATTGGTTTGTAATGTTATATGCTTATCGTATCATTTATGTGTGCCATTAATTTTGACAAAGCGCTTAATTTATTGAAAGTAACCTAAATTTAAACGGGCCCATCTATTTGAAGTGGTCTAGTGTTAGTTGTTTGACCATTAAAAAATAAATTCTATTTTTATTTAGTGTCCTCTTTATCAGGGAATTGTGATTTGTTAAAACGGCGTAAGTCTGTTTTGGTAAAGTTTAAGTAATTGAAAATAACTATTTAAATTTGCATCTCCTTCATATTGAAAATATCTTTTTTAAGATATTCTATAAAGTATCTTGATGAAAAACTATAATTAAATAATAATAACCTTTATTGGCATATAACAACATTTACTATTTCTTATACAAAATAAAAAGGTAACTTCCAATACAAACTTATACCTATTTTTTTTTTTGTTTTGCGTAGGAAGTGGAGAATCTTCAAACGACAAAGGATGCCCGATGCAACCAATAGTGTGGGATTTTTACCCACTAAACTCCACTCCCTGTTGGGATATTATACT
>WYDF02134391.1:3054-22997 GCA_009867245.2 Adranes taylori
AATGGTGTACAAGTCCTCGAACACAATCAAACTTATAGCAAAAAATAGAACCCCCTGGAAAGGCCGCATAGATGCCCTATGCTCCTTGGAGGAGTACTAAAAGAAATAAGAAGACCTATATGATAACAAAAACGAAACATACACGGCGTTAGATATTGTAAATTCTACACAGCGAAAAAATAAAGAGATATATCAGACGTTTGTCGATTTTTAAAAGGCATTTGAAAACATGAACTGAAATAGTCTGCGGTCAGCACTAAGAAATTACGGAGTTTCAGAAAAAGTAATGTGACAAGATATAAGGGACAAGTGCTTCACGAGGGAGAACGTTCTTATGTATTTGTTATAAAAACTGGAGTACTTTCACCTATTTTATACATAGTAACACTGAACCAAATAATGCCGACGGAGATAAAGGATTCAATTGAGGACCCACAGAGAGATTAGAAGACCTAAACTTTGCAGACAATATTTGCCTGCTGAGCCAGATGCACCGACATATGCAAACCAAACTGGACGTTATAGTAACTGAAGCAGCGTGAATTGGCCTCAAGACCAACAGACCAAAAACAAAAGTAGTACGAGTTAACTCCACCAAGAATGACTTAATCCTCCTACACGCAGAAATAATTGAAAGAGTCGAAACCTTTTGCTATCTAAGGAGTGATTTCAACTTCTGGAAGAGCAGATGAAGATATTGCAGCTTTCGCCCATTTGCGTCCGATATGGACATTCAAACAATAATCATTAAAAACAACTGGAGTCGAAAGTAAAATCAATACTCTTGTACGGATGTGAGACGTAGAAGACAACGGCGATAGTAAATCAATAGTGAACTGATTTTTAGTAGAAATCCGATGGCCAAATAGAGTCTCCAACGAACAATTATGGCCGTAGTATGTGGCGCTGGATTCGCTACACACTACGGCGAGATCCAGAACACATTTCGAGGCAGGCGCTTGACTGGAACCTCCAGGCAAGGTGAAGCGACAAACATGGCGAAGAACTGTAGGTAACGAGGTGGCAGAAATGGTGTACAAGTCCTCGAACACAATCAAACTTATAGCAAAAAATAGAACCCCCTGGAAAGGCCGCATAGATGCCCCATGCTCCTTGGAGGATTACTAAAAGAAATAAGAAAACTTATATGATAACAAAAACGAAACATACACGGCATGGAAACATGGTCTTTTTTATTCTACTATTCGATATAAAAAAATGGGTGAGCGGAGGATAAATTTCTTTCGAGGTGACCGTATTTATTATAACTGCTAAAAATCTACAGCAAAATGCGAAAAATACAACTTTCATGTAAGCTGCTTAGGTTCCGTAGCACACTCGGCCTAAATGACATTAGAACCGTGTCATCATCAGACTACAAAGAAGATGAAACAAAGGAAATAAGTTTTAAATAAACATAGTTAATCCTAAAGCAAATCCTACAAAGCAAATCCTACACATCGAAAAAATAAAGAGATAAAGAAAACATTTGCATCTATCACTCAATGTGTTCAAAATGTATATTTATTAATTTATTAAATTTTCGTTCAACTTGATTAGTGCAATCAAATGATTTTCCACTTTTATTGAATGTAGATAATTGATTCATCATTTGGTTGTTAGTTTGAATTGGTTCCTGCTTTACGTTTCTTTTTTTTAATAATAAAATTATAACTGTCTCATTAGACCATATACTTCCTGTACTACCCACAACACGATTCCCAATACCTAGCTAATTCTATCACTTTTATTCTCCAAAGTATCCTCACGAATTTATCCACCCAATGATCGTAATCTACTTTTTCTAATCTGTATAAATCATGCCCTTTTTCAATATCTATTTATCCTCTTTACCCTCCCACACCTAAATCTAACAATCAACCACTTCTTGTCCATACATAGATCAATTAGGAAATATCCAGGAATTCCTCCATCTTTTGTTGAAGCTACAAGCTCTTATTTTCTCCTGACTTTCTCTCCTGTATTATTTGTTCCAAAACACCATTGATGATCTTTTCATAAGCTATCGTTCTCTTTCCCATTTCTTTCATATCCAGTTCCAATCTTCATGTTCATGATTTTTCGAAACAACCTGCTGTTTAGTTCATTTTGGTTATTCCGTTTCTCCTCGTTGCTCTTCATTTGATTATTTAATTTGCGCATTATTTATTTGATTCCAAATTTCGTTCATATTCAATACAAATAAATTACAAACTACCAGAAAGCAACTTAGGCCTCCATCCGCAATTCAGTTAGTTTGATCCAAATCCAAAGTACTTTTATCAGAAAAGGTTATTACATTCTATGACTTGATTAAATAAAATATAGAAATATTTCTGTACTTATTTTTTTTTTATAATGAAAAAAATTAATGTTTCATAATTATTCAGATTTTAGTCACATCCCTGCAATTATATAAAAAGAAATTAATTAAAGGTTACTTCTAGAAATGAAGTTTTGAAACAAACACGAACTACTGATAAATAAATTGTTTAATATTAAATAAGCTCAGAAATGTTTGCAATTTGATTCAAGATAATAAAAATATTAGTATATAATGTGTAATAATAAATATGTATAATTATTTATAATATTGATGGTTTAAAATAATTTATTCATGACAATTATTGGTGCCTGTGTCTTCATTTATAAAATGGACCGTCCAAGAGTAATGTACAATTGGGCGATAAAAACTTTACAATCATGTAATGGTTTAATTGTTCCTAAAAGAACTTTGTTTAGTAATTTTATTAAATTATTTTTATTTGGGATTCAAAATTTCCTACTAGCTTCCGCACTAGTGGAAATTGTTTTCAGTTGGGATGGTGTTAAAACCGTAGCAAAAGTTTATACATTCCCCTGTAATACAATTGTTTATTTCAAATTTATCTCGTTAATGACAAATGAGAAACGATTATATGAAATTATGGATATGGAAAAAAAACTTTGGGATATCGATCAGATGAACAAAAATGAATTACGCCAAATGAAAACGGCTTGCATAGTTTTAAAACTAACTGGAAAAGTTTTGGAGTTTTCCTTAATTTGTGGCCTAGCTACAGTTACAGGACTTTTCATGCACCCCTTATATTTAGCTGATGGGTCTGTATCTATACCAGGATACGTTAAATGTGAAGGAATTTTGACCAAATGCTATTTAATTAAATGCTTCATAGATGGCATCTTTTTATATTTTATTTGTTTACCAATTATGGTAGGTTATGATACGTTGTTTATATATTTCGTGACAAGGGCTTTTACAGCTTTGGACGCGATTAAGCATGAATTTGATCGGATTGATGTGCTTGAATATAGTTCGAATAAAGTGATGACACATGAGCTAGTGCGTATTGTCACTCAGCATAATTACGTTTTAAAGTAATTTTTGAAATTAACGATAACATTAAATTTAGGCTCTAATTAAGAAAAACAATAGTGCTCCTAATCCAAAATAATATTTATTTTATTCAAGATGCAACAAAAGAAATAAGGATTAAATAAAGATTGTTAGAGAAAAGAGTTAAGGGGAATGAAGAGGAGAAAGAGTAATAATTGCGGCTACGACGAAGATGTGCGAGGTGAGGAAAGCAGAAAGGAATTTGGAGGAATATATTGAAGTAAAAAAGGATTGGAAAACGGAGATGCGGTTAATACAAGAAAAAGGAAGAATGAAAAGAGAGAGAGAGAGAGTAAATAGTTTGAGATGTGAAAGCGATGTGTGGAGGTATATAAGAGAAAGAAATAATAAGAGATGAGAAGGAGATAGATATGGAGAGGGAGAAGATTAAAAATCTGAGGAGCGACGGAGAAGTGTGGAGATATTTATGGAAAACAAAGATTCGAAAATGCAATGTATTTTGAGGAGATTGTAACTGGAAGGATTTTGAGGAGAAATTAGTGACGAAATGGCAGATGCGAAAAGCAGTATTGATGAGCTGGAAAATGAGTTAATGAGGTTAGAGAAAGATAAAGCTGCTGGGCCTGACAGAATGCATGTGGATGTATGGAGATGCTTGAATGAAAAAGGCAAGAAAGCGTTACTAAAAGGAATAAATGAGGTATGAAAAGAAGAAGTGGTAGTACTAGAGGAATGGAAGGAAAGAAAGGTAATGCCAGTATATAAGAGGAGAAGTAAAAGGAACGTTGAAAGCTATAGAGGTATAACGATAATGAATGGGTTGTATAGAGTATATGCGCGGATTTTGAACAATAGAGTAGAGAGAGAAGATAATATTATCGTGGACACAGAATGGGTTCAGGAAAGGTAGAGGTACAAAGGATAACATTCTGGTGCTAAATATTCTAGAGAATGAGCTGAGTAAGTGAAAGAATTTATACTTACTATTTATTGCTTTAATGTCAGCGTTTGATATGGTGGTGGGAAAGAAATTATGGATGACAATGAAAGAGATGGGAGTATCAAAGAGGCTGAGAAAAGTATATAACGGGATGTAAGAACGAATGTGAGAGTGAAAGTAGAAAAAGTATTTAGGAATGGGCAAGATGGTGGGGTAATATTAGGTAGAGATAAAGTATGGTCGTTGGGATACGCGGATGATGTAGTCACCCCACTAAACCAAACTCCCTCATCAGTTGACCATGCTATGGCCAAGGTATTGCATTGGTTGTAAAGTGAATGCCATAGCATATATCTTATCTGCTAGCTATCTGCTTACCATAATTCTAAAAGCATTCCACTCATTACCAGGTCCAGGCTGAAGAGGATGACAAATCCTAAAGCATCCTTCAAACAAACTCTTCAATCTCCCAACAATATACAATCCCAACAGGGAGTGGAGTTTTAGTGGGTAAAAATCCCAGACTGTCGGGTGCATCGGGCATCCTTCGCATTTTGAAGGTTTCTGCACTTCCTACGTAAAACAAAAAAAAAATAGCAAGAAGACTGAATTCGGATTAGTTGGAGAGTTGATTGAATGTGTAAAAACTCACAAGTGTCTGGGTTTTATGATGTCGTTCAATGGGTCGTGTATGGAGCATGTGAGGATGGTTGAAAGAAAAGCAATAGAATCAGGATGAATATATTAGATGTATGCGTGAGGAGTATAATGATGAATAGGAGAGAAGTGTGTGCAGTAAAAGGGAGGGAGGAGATTCAGAGAGTGCAAATAGGATATTTGAAAAGGATAATTGGCGTAGAAAAATCGATTCTATGCGAAATCGTGTTGCAAGATATGAACAAATATAAATGTAAAGTACAAGGGTTTAATAATCTGGCAAGGACCGAAAGAAAGGTGATGATTGATAAGGACGAGAGAATGCTTAGAAATGTATATATGGAGGCAGTGAAAGAGGAAGAAAAAGAATAAATTGGATTAGGAATAACAAAAGGTTCTAGAAAGAGTGGGTTGGTCGGGTTAAAATTTAAATGAGAGTTATACCGTATAGAGGCAGCTGCATATCAACGAAACTCGATAGCTAACCAAATTGATTAGACTAATTAATGAGCGAAACAATAAACCGCGACTAGAATTCAAACGAAAATGAATGTCAGGCCACTGACCTTCACAACGGTTGCTATCTTCATGCCCTTCTTCTGAAAAGAGTAAGGAGAATGGAGTGGGTTTTATAAGAAGCGAGTTTCCTCTCATCACACCCAGTCGTGAACTGCCACGAATTAATGCTTTTTGGCACTAAACTATTAGCGATCTATCGCTATGCATATCGCGTGCAAAAAAAGTATTTATTCGTGGTAGTTCGTGACCGGGTGTGATGAGAAGAAACCCACTCCTTGAACCCACACCCATCTCCTTAGACCCTTAAGAAGAAGTGAATGAAGACAACACTCTTCGCAAAAGTAAGTGATCTTACATTCATTTTTGTTTGAATACTAGGCGTGGTTTATTGTTTCCCTCGTTTGTTTGAACTTTACTCGAGGCTTGTTGCTAATTAATTTGTTTAGCTATCGGTATTTTGTGAATTTACAGTTCCCTTTACACTTTGTGGTCCTTCGAACTGGATAGATGTAAAAGTATTGAGAAATGATAATTTAGCGCGATGGCAAAATGACTTTTCCCGCTAACGAATACTATTTTCTCTTTCCTCACGCTTTCGTTAACCAGAAATGCTTAAGTATATAAAAGTACACCAGAAACTATATACCTATATATACATACAAGGTTAGTAGAAAAAGGAACTAAACTAGATAATACAAAACGATATATTACAGGGGGTGGACGATAAATTCAGAATAGACTATTTAATGCAGAACAAAAAAAAAATTCGAAATCTAATTAACAAAATTTAACAATTATAAATTGCCAATTAAATTATAAGTCTATTGAAATTATAATCGTTTAAATAACTGTTTTAAATTATTTGTGAAGAATAGAATTTTCTTAATATTTTATTAATTCTGTAAATTTAATTTGGTTAAACCAATTTGATGGAAGGATATTGTACATTTCAGATGTAATTATATGTTGAATCTTTTTTTGTTAAAATATTCTTTTCTTATTTTCGTTTGGATTTTAAATATTTTTTTGATGATGGTTTTTTTTTTATAACATAAGAAAGAATATTTTCTTATTCTAACGGAATAAATTCCTAAATTTTAAAGGTGCTCATAACTGATTTATAGTTTTCTTAGATCACAATTAAATTACTTTTAGTAATTCATGTTTAATTTCTTGGAGACTTTAGGTTACTGACCTATTATAATACTTTTACTTAGTTATGTTTATTTTTAATTTATTTCGCTTGTTTCATCTTCTTAGGGTCTGATGATGACACAGTTGAAGTATCGAAACGCGTCATAAATAATTCTGCTTTGAATAAAACAAACAATATTTTGGAATAGGAGCACCTTTGTTTTCCCTAATTGAATATTTAGTCCAAAGCACTTGAACCAAGTTTTGATTTAAATTTAGGACTTGTTCCTGACCCTCTTGTAGTTATAATATAAAAATAAACTCTTTCCTCGTTTAGTATGCTTTTTTTACATGCCTGGCATACACTTTTAGGCTAATATTTTTGTCTTCTTTTACGGCTCTATAAAAGTAATTTACAAAAGATATTGTTCATCTGTCTCCCTTACAATACCAGGTGGGGTCCGCCCGGACCTCATGCCTAGTTTCTTACATATCATGCTATTAAAATCTGAGACATATTTATGAAATCACATTACATTTTTCCTCACATATCTGTGATGAATTCCTTCTTGTAGAATTCGCATTATTGACATGGAGAAAGTTGGCATCAGGCGATTTGTGGCGATTTTTTGTCGTAAAAAGCACAATTGGGGTATCACTAGACCCCAAATTGGTATTTAATGTCTGTAAGATTTTATGCCTGAAGACAGGTGTGGGAAATTGATAAAGAATCGGGATCCGAAATTAATGGATCTGGATGATAACAATGAAGAATTTCAAGATGTGAGTGATTTTTGCTGAAATACCACTTGAAAGATGGAGGGCTAACTTGTTCAACATAATTCGTGTTCCCTAGGTATTGATAAAAATGCAGTTTAACTATATTTTTGTCGTTTTGTGAGCATACATCAAGCAAGCGAGACGTGGTATACGCCACGGAACGTTGTTAGTCGTATAAAGTATATTCGTGGTGGTGGAAAAAAGGAAAATAGCACTAGAAAGGTGTTAATGTAGATGGTAGGCAACGTGCAAATGTTTACTGATAAAGGAGCAAATAGGAAGATAGGTATTTGCATCTGTTTCTTCGTAATAAGTTTAAACGTGTATACATTGTGAAATAAATAACGATCAAAGGCAACATGCCGTAGTTGGAATGAGTAGAAAAATAAGTGGATGTGTCGCAAGAGAGAAATACAAAACCGTTCTAAATATAGTTAGCTTTAAGATAAGCATTTAAAATGGAGTTTTTGTTGCAGTCATTTAAACAAACAAGACTAAGGTCACTAATAGTGAATTGTTTATAAAGTTAATACATAAGTAAATTGGAGCGAGAGCAGAATGTCAATGCATAAATATGTAAATAGGTCGGAAAGTACAGACAGTGTAGATTGAGAAAAAGATAAGGGAAATTCCTAGGATAAAGGAAAAAGAGAGTAAAGACAGACAGATTGAGAATCTAGAACGGATGATGTGGCAGATGATGGGGGTGAAATATGATATATTAAAAGAGCTGAAGAGTATGAGGGAAGAAGTATTAATGATGAAGAAGGAGAAAAGAGAATGAGCGAAGCGGAGGATAGAGAGTAGGAAAGGCAAAGAAGTAAATGCAAATAAATAGAGTAGATAGTGAAATGGGAGACGAAGTGAAACCCAAAGAAGAGGTACAGACGGAAAAGTTCGATAAGATTAAGCAAATGTTCGATTAATGTTAAAATTTTGGATATATCCAAATTGGAAAAACAGAGAACAGAAGGGAGAGATAGACCAATGGTAGTCAAGCTGGAGCATGTTGAGCAAATTTGGGAGGTGATGGGAAAGAAAAGCAAGCTATTCGGCACGAGAATATACATCGACAATGATCTAACAAATAAAGAAAGAAAGGTGTAGAGTAGAATAAGAAACGCAATTGCGAATTTAAGGAAGGGAAAAGAGAGAGTATGGGTGGCGTACAGCAAGGCGTGGATAGGCAGAGAAAAATGGATATGGCGTCGGAAGGAGGAAAGGTTAATTATAGAGAGCGGAATTGTGAAAGTGGAAGAGGATATATGGGGAACGAAGAGGGTAGCAGTAGGTAAAACTGAGTGAGGAGTGCGGAAGAGCAGTTAATAAACAAGAGGAAGAGGAACAATGAAAAGAAGAAAACTATATAAGTAATGGTAGAAGAATGGAAGTAAAATATTGTATATTGCATTGTTTTGTTCATAGATACAGTTACTGCAGGCAGTTTATGCCAATAAAGGTTACTTACTACTTATTTTTTAATTACTTTTTTCTCGTGTAATCATCTATGTAATTGTAAAGTATATAAATAAGAAAGGTAAATTAGAATTAGAAATGAGTTCAATGAAAATATAGAGAGTGATCCAAAGCAGTGACTCAAAGTAGATGAACAGGAAATCTATGCATTAATTAGATTGATAATTTGCACTGGGGCTACTAAATGCACACGAGAACCCATTAGAATTCTTTGGATGAAACACCTCTCTTTTCAAAGTCGGCTACAATGTCAAGAATTAAGTTTTTCGACGATATGCATACCGTGATGAATGGAAGGAAGACAAGTTGGCGCCTATCCGAAAAGCTGTAGATTTATTTACTACTAATTGTCGAACTCACTATAACAGAGGCTCTCACTTGATTATAGATGAAAGGCTGCTCTCATACAGGGGTTACGGTGCTGGCAGAGTTTATATGAAAAGTAAACCAGCGCAAAATAAGAGGAAGATTTGGATAATGATTGACTCTACTACTTCTTATTGTAAAGACTTGCCGGTTTATCTTGGAAAAACTGGCCACAGATCCGAGAACGAGCAAGAAAAGAGTTGTCCTGTATTTACTGTGCGTACTGCGATCTGGTTATGAGATAACAACGAATAATTTTTTAAGACACATCGTAGGCCGCGGCAAAGCCTCAGTAACTAGACCATATCCCTAGCCATGGTAATTAGGCTGTAGCAGGCCGCGGCAATTAGACCATGTCGGCTATTAGGCGGCTATTAGGCCATATCGCAGGCAAAGCCGCGACAAAGCCGCCGAGCTAGTGAGGAAGAACAAGAACCTGAATAAGAGGAGGAAATTGTATAGAATAGACAAGGAGTAGGAAATGTAACTAATTCGGACCCACCTTCAAAGGAGGAGATCAAGGAGCAATCAAGCAGCTGAAAAATGGGAATGTCCTTGGAGCAGATAATATTTCATTAGAATGTCAGATATTATCATGGATAGCTTGGATGTCATGTGTATCAGAGCTTCTGTCAACTGACCCAGACACCGCCGCTGATCTATACCTTTTCTTCAAGGAGATTTGGAACAACAAATTTACAGAATCCACAGTATCAAAGCACAGTATCAATGCACATAATCAAAGCAACAGAATCAGAATCAAAGCACAAGTGGGAATCAAAGGCACAAGTAAGGATGGAGCAACCAAGGTTTAGAAGTCCTTGTTCTTGTACCGACCAAATTAACACGCATAATATTATTAGTGAACAGTCAAATGAATTTATTACAAACCTTCATCTTTTGATTTGTAGATCTTGAAAAGGCCTTTGATTCCCTTAAAGAGGACAGTATGTGAAAAACTTTGCGGAAATACTGGATACCGGAGAAGGCAACAAAACTAAATAAATAAACATACAAGAACTACACATGTCGTGTCATCCACCAAAGGAAAATCACGGAACCATATACAGTCAAGTCAGGAGTTCATCAAGGATGTATTCTGTTCCCAACAATCTTTCTATTATAGAGTAAGCAGAAGTGAATCTGCTTTTATGACAACCCAAAATATTGACAGATAATAATTTAATCGGTACGTAACAACAGTAATCAATAAATGTCTTAAAAAAGTGGCTTGTTCAAAATTTATGGTATCGTTTCACCCATGATTACAAGGGATCATCAACATTCTCTTTATCAGTAGCATTACAGAATTGAAAAGCCGAGACTGAACCATCATACTGAACCACAAGCTGGCTATTATTAGAAATGAAAATTCGTCTTATGGGTTATTAGTTCTTGAATGAAACAAGGTTTACATATAGAAATTGATGTATTTAATGCTGCATATAGGACGTTGTTAATATTAGAATTATGCACCTTGTATGAGAAGTGGGTACGATTAAGACGACATTGAGCAATCTACATAGATATTAGATGCAATGAAGACAACTATAGAGTCATTGGAACACCAAACCACGCTATCACCTCTTGTTCACGCAGCTAGGTCCGCATGCCTATTAAATATAGAGTAAATGGGAGTGAATCTGCTTTTCTGACAAGTAAACATATTAAACACAACAGTCCAAATCAAACAACTTAACAAAACAAGCAAACAAAACAATCTGCTTATTGGTTCTGGATGAAGTAATGAGGAAAGTCACGGATGGAGAAATGTGAGGCATACAGTGGAAGTTGACTGAACGATTGGAGGATTTCTATTTTTCAGATGATATCTATCTACTTCCACAGAACTATCTTAATATGGAAAAGCAACTCCAAGGCCTCCAGTTCGAAGCCAAGATGGTGGGACTGAAAGTACACTCCTCCAAGACAAATATTAGGAAGATAAACACAGTAGTTGCATAAACAATCAGCGTGAATAATGAGAAAGTGTTCGCGTACTTTGGGAGCATAGTTATCCATGATGGTGCTGCAGCTGCTGACATAAGAACATGAATCCAAAAGGCACAATGGGACTCTATTTCAGCTGTATCACTCTGGAGGCGAGGCCAAGAGAGATTTCCAGAACGACCAAACTGTGTATATTCAGAACCAATGTGAAAGCAGTGCTAATACATGGTTTTGAGATTTGGATGGTGAACTTCAAAATCACTAGTAGCTTGTAGGTTTCCCTGAACAAATTCCTTCAGGCCAGATGTGATATCTAAAGAAGATCTTTAGAATCAAACGAGAGAGGCATCCATCTCCATTCAAATCAGACATGAAGGTGGCCTGGTCATACCCTTGGAAAAAATCAGGATGCCATCTGGAGACAAGTTTTTTCTGGGATCCGCAGAGAAAATGGAAACGTGGAAGACGGAAAACATCACGGAGAAGGACTATAAATGAATATGCAAAGAATGGACTTGCTAGAAATAGAGTGCTCTGGAAAATCTACGTCAAAGCTTCGGATAAGAGGAAAGGAATTAAGTTAATGGTAAGGTACTGTAGGACATAATGCAATAAGGTATGGAAGAAATTCGCCACACATTAAATCCATAAGAAAATCAGTAGTCGCAAAATTTGTAGCCATATTGTTCCTATACGAAATTCCTATACGAGGGATGAGAGACGAAATACTTGATTAATAATGAAACTGTGCTATTCTTCTAATCGAGTCCAGGTTGTCAGTGGCAGCAAAAATTAGATAGATATGTAGTACATTTTATTAAAATCGGTTAAGGAAGGTCTGATTTTTTCGCACAGTAAACTAATAGTTTTCAAAAATTCGCATTTTGGGCATGGGGCTAATGCGTATTTCCCAATCAAAATCTCAGTATCAAAATATTTATGAAACGAGGAAATAGAAACAAATAAATCATCTATCTTTTGATTGACAGAATGAAACTCGTTCTATTTTAGAGTTTTTCATCTAAACTAATTTTAATGAACAAATATTATAAACATTATTGTAATGTAAACCATCGAGAAGGATTATTTGAAATATTTAATAAATCATTAAACTTTTAGATTTATAAAACATGTAAATAATTTTTTTACTGGAATTGTGTTAGCACAACATTGGATGAATTTATTTATTATGACTTTTTCGTATTACATGATTATTTTGGATCGGTAATTATATGTAGAATTTAATTTAATTTCTTCTAATATAAAATAAGTACTTAAACACTTTTACGTTAATATTTTAATCATGAAAATTTATAGCAAATTGATCTTCAATATTAATTTGTAACTCAATATAGGTATGGAAAAATTAATGTAATAATAACAAATATTTAGTTGAATATAAAATTAAAATATTTCTAAATTTTTCTCAAAACGTTTGTTTCAAATATTATCAACTATAATTAAATCAAAAAATAAAATCCGGTTGATCAAATTATAATAACATATTCTATTGAAATATTATTTGTAATAATTAGAAAACAAACTATTTGTTGTCAAAATACACAACATTGTAATTTGCTTGGAAATGTTATTGTAGAAATAGTGTATATGTTCAATTGAAACTATATAATTATTTTAAAAAGAAAATATTTTTATGCCTTTATTTTTATATTATTAAATTATATATTATATATGTAAATATTTAATGTTAAAAAAATTCAATTTGTCATATTTTTTGTTTTCGAACTAAATCTATAAATATTTATAGATAGTTTATTTATTCCGATATGTGAGTAATATGTTTTAGACACAAAAAGATTTTTTTATTACTAATATATGATATCAAATGTATATCTCTTCAAGTTGCATATTAAATCCAACGAAAGATGATAAATGGCCTAAATAGGCATCTCATGAGAATTTAATAAATGGCTTAAATGGGCAACCAGTTATTTGTATTGAAAAATTTTGTTTACTTTATTCTCGTGTTAAATTTTATAAAATAATTTAAAACAATATATTTTATAACGTTACTAAAGTTTATAGATGAATTTGTTACTTTATTGTATTATCTAAAAGATATATATGTAATTCTGAACTCAATATGCAATTGAAGACACCGATCCAAAAAGGAGGCATCTCCATCTTTATTAATTTTTTAGGAATGCAAAAAATTAGGGTGTTGGTCAATTATAATAAATAAATAGGTGTTTATATAAGTAACAAAAGTAATAAACAAAAATAGTTAATTATATTGACTCAATAATGTTTACATCACGAATTTAGAGCATACAAAACAATTGAATTGCTTAATGAATAATTAATGCATTTTAGCTAATGAATTTTGGAATAACAATAAAGTTACATACTAAAATAAATAAATAATATGTCGAATTTTTTAAATACTTTTATCAAATATACATTCAGGTGCACAAAAACGGCCGCTTTAAAATGTTAACAAATTTTGATCTTCAATAACATTTTTATGTTTGGTCCGATTTTGATGATTTTCTGGACAAGTAGAAGTAACATCATCCCAGATTAATAAACATCTTTAAGATTTCTGAATAAAGCTAGATTTATACAAACTATACGAGGAAAAACAATAATTATGTTTCTATCATCTATATTTAACATACCCTGTGTTGTGATACGGCTTTGGGATGTCACTCAGAACTATGCTGTATGCAAGATTGGTTCATTCCCTACACATTGTTTTTCGATTAATTTTGATATGAATTATTGATTAAAACATTGCGTTTTCTTTCTTTGACTGTTCTTTAATTTTGACATTAATTACGCTACAATTAACAATTAAAAAGCGAACGGTTAAATAAGAAAACAATAAACCAATTTGTTAATATAGGGTATTGCCCCTCTGGCTTGGATCATGGCTTCCATTCTTCGAGGCATCCCACGAATTAGTGTTACTCCTGGGGCATGTTATTCCACTCCTCTATAAGCACATCACGAAATTCATTTTTGGTAGTACGTAGTCTTTCGCAACTTCTTACACGTCTGCCTAGGTAGTCCCGCACGTGCTTAATAGGATTTCCATCCGGGGTGCATGCTGGCTAATTTAATTTCTCCATTCCAACTTCAATTAGGTATTTTGTAACACACCTGGCGGAATATGGTCTTACATTGTCTTACATGAGAATGAAGTCGCCGCCTATAAAGTGTCCAAATGGGACATCGTGGTCAGCTAAAATATCATTAATGTATGTTCGTGCTGTCAATGCTCCATCTTCAACAAAAAGCAGTTCAGTACGACCTTCCAGTGATATTCCAGCCCAAACTTTTAGCGATCCTCCTCCATGACTAAGGTGGAAGCTAAAACTACACCCCAGAATTCCTTCACCTGTATGCCTCCAAACGCGCTCCCTTTTTAATTACTACATCACGAATTCAGAGCCTACAAAACAACTGAAATGCTTAATGAATAATTAATGCATTTTTGCTAATGAATTTTTGAATAACAATAAAGTTACATACTAAAATAAATAAATAATATGTCGCATTTTTTAAATATTTTTTTCAAAGATACACTCAGATGCACAAAAAACGTCCGCTTAAAAATTTAAATGAATTTTGATCCCAAATAACTTTTTCATTTTTGGTCCGATTTTGATGATTTTTTGGACAAGTAGAAGTAAAATCATCCCAGATTAATAGACATCTTTAAGATTTCCGAATAAGGCTAAATTTATACACATTATACGAGGAAAACAAAATTATGTTTCTATCATCTATATTTAAAACTTCCTGTGTTGAAATACGGCTTTTGGATGTCACTCAGAACCATTCTATATGTAAGATTGGTTAATTCCCTATACATTGTTTTTGGAGTAATTTTGATATGAATTATTGATTAAAACATTACGTTTTCTTTCTTTGACTGTTCTTTAATTTTGACAATAATTACGCTACAATTAACAATTAAACGATAACATAAATTTGGTATTGCCTCCTGTGGCTTGGACTATGGCTTCCATTCTCCGAGGTATTACACGAATTATCGTTCGTTCGAATATAGTCCTGGGGCATGTTATTCCACTCCTCTATAAGCACATCACGAAGTTAATTTTTGGTAGTACGTGGTCTTGCGCGACTTCTTACATGTCTACCAAGGTAGTCCCACAGGTGCTCAATAGGATTTCCATCCGGGGCGCATGCTGGCCAGTTTAGTTTCTCCATTCCAACTTCAATTAGGTGTTCTGTAACAAACCTGGCGGAATGTGGTCTTGCGTTGTCTTGCATGAGGATGAAGTCGCCGCCTATAAAGTGTTCAAATGCGACAACGTGGTCAGCTAAAATATCATTAATGTATGTTCGTGCTGTCAATGCTCCATTTTCAACAAAAACCAGCTCAGTACGACTTTCCATTGATATGCCAGCCCAAACTTATAGCGATCCTCCTCCATGACTAAGGCGGGAGCTAAAACTACACTCCATAAATCCTTCATTCGTATTCCTCCAAACGCGCTCCCTTTTTAATTACTACATCACGAATTCAGAGCCTACAAAACAACTGAAATGCTTAATGAATAATTAATGCATTTTTGCTAATGAATTTTTGAATAGCAATAAAGTTACATACTAAAATAACTAATATGTCGCATTTTTTAAATATTTTCTTCACATATACATTCAGGTGCACAAAAAACGGCCGCTTTAAAATGTAAACAAATTTTGATCTCAAATAACTTGCGGCTTTTGGATGTCACAAAGCCGTATTTCAACACAGGAAGTTTTAAATATAGATGATAGAAACATAATTTTGTTTCCCCTCGTATAATGTGTATAAATCTAGCATTATTCGGAAATCTTAAAGATGTGTATTAATCTGGGATGATTTTACGTCTACTTGTCCAAAAAATCATCAAAATCGGACCAAAAATGAAAATGTTATTTAAGATCAAAATTTGTTAACATTTTAAAACGGCCGTTTTTTGTGCCCCTGAGTATATAATTCTAGTTTTAATTGTACTCTAACGTAAGAAATTCCAAAATTTTGGTGCTTCGATATCTTTTTCCAAAAATTATCATTATAAATCAGCGATCGAAATTATTAAGTTAAATATATTTAAATTAAATAATTTTTTAATTATGAAATAAATTGAATGAAATTATAATGAATCTATATGCCTTTTTAATGGTGGTGTGTATGTAATAGAGTCTGTTTAAAACTATTGGATCAATTTAAATCAAATTTTCTGAACAGACTTATAAGATTGTTACAAAGCAAAAACTCAGTTTTAATAGTTACACAAAAATGAAAATTTTACCTGTGATATTGGGAAACGATTCGTGATAAGACTAAAGTACTGCTACTGTTGTATTTCGAAAATTTTTAATAAATATAGAGGATTGACCAAAAAAATTATTAAATATATTATCTGATAGCTGTTGAGATATCTAGTAAATCTGTTCTGTTCTAATCAGACACTTCATCATTTTCAATATGATTTTAATAATAAAAATAATTTGAATAATAGTTCGAATTTTGTTTGTTGCAATTGTCATTCTGCTGTAATAATAATAAAAATTATATGTTTATTTTAGGTCTTTATCAGCCGATGCTATAGTAAAACATGGAGTCATATATCTTTTTCATACTTCTGAAATAATATTGTATGCTTCTTATGCAACGCTCTTAACTGAACAGGTAATTATATAAAATATTACGTATCACAAATAGCACAGAGTAATGATTTTTACAAGTCGATGTATATTTATTGTGACTTTTTTATAAACAAATTTTATTCACCCACGTGATGTTAGGCATAAACATAGCATAAAAATGTTTTCAAATATTTTCAAAATCAATATGATTTTCAAACATAAACTTTCAAGTTATGTCAGATAGACGTCAACGCTGATGTTTAATTGTCGCTTGCTCTTCTTTATTCCGGAATCCGCCAATGCTGTCGCTCATCGACGTCATTCCACGAATAAAAAATCTCGTTTGAGATAATTCCCCAGTGGATGATTCCGTTTCTGTCTTATTCCACATTTCCGAGCGCCTTTTGCTATTCCTTCGGATGAAACACTTGACGAAAGGCAAACTTTCTGTTTTTTGACGTTTTTGAAGAGAAATCAAGATTAATTACCAGTGATGAGATTCCTCAGGAACGGAATTTGATCGTGTTGCTGCAGCAAATCGGTGATCATTTGGACAGGTTCGGCTTTGTTGTAGGGGACCCATCGAGCTAATTTTCATACTTTTACGAGCTTCTTGAGATGATGAACGATGGTCGAATGGTTCACATTCAAGTCGTCGACCAGCATTCTCGTTGTTAAGCTGTCTTCTGACAAAAGTACCTGCTCGCCGAATTTATTTGATGAGTGATCTCTTCGTTCCAACTGTGACGTTTGTATTGCCCGGATTGTACTGCTTCATCTCCTGAGTTGCTCAATGTCCTAATTTATTCGCCTTCTTATTCTGGTACATTTTTCCGTATACTGACAATAGTTTTCTACCACTGATCTTCTACATAATCTTCTACAATCCTTTCTTACATATGTAACAAATTATTTTCATTTGTTTTGATTATCAACTTTTTCAGCAGGGATACAGAAAATAATCCATAATATTCAAATAAAGTGACCATGGAGGAAACTCGACATCTTATGAATGCACAGTCTGTGTTGATAATAGTCATATTATACATGATCTTGCTGTTAAATACCAATTCTGTATTTTCTATGCATAATAAATAAAATAAAAAAAAAAACATTTTAGGCCGAATCCGTACAAGATGTCTTGTTAAATCCAAAATGGTGGAATAAACCAAATGCGTATTGGAATAAAATGTTAATACTGATTTTTCATAAATGTCAAACGAAACGACTTTTAACTGTTGGTGGACTTTTCGAATTAAACTTGAATTCAATTGTTCGAGTATGTCAAAGTTATTTAAAACATTAGCTAATTTAATTCAAAAAAATTACGCTAATATAATTATTTTTTTAATTTATAAATAAATAATATCTAATAATTTAGTAATAACTAATAATTTTTATATTTATTTATAAATAAAGAAATTAATATATTATGCATCGTTATAGTGTACTTATAAAATTAATAGTAGACATCGCCTAGTACACATAATAACGGATTATTTACATTGAGTAAATTTTACGTTGTTAAAGATCACTTCTTTGCTATTTAAATAATGTGACGTACGATGAGCGCTCGTTTCGGAATTGTTGCTCCTCGTTAATTATAGTAAGTATAATCATTACAGTAAGTATAAGACATTACGCCACAGATTTAAGTTACACTCGTCGTTACACTCAAGCGCTCGTCGTATGTTACATTATTTAAGTAGCAACTAAGTGATCTCAGTGTGCTCTTTATCAACGTAAAATTTACTAAATGTGAAAAAGTCTGTTATTATGTGCACTAGGCGATATGTCGTTTATTAACCCTTAACGAACGAATGCCGTCATATTCGCGAAAATATAAATAATCTCGTAAGATCGAATGCAGCCGTAAATATATATAATTTTAAATAAATTGTGAATTTATCAATAAATGTATTTATAAAAGAACAGAAAAAATATATATATACCCTTTATGCCAACCCCTTAAATTTCCCTATCATTATTTATTTCAGTATTTTTTGTATTATAAACAAATTTGTTCATACACTGTTTATTATATTTGAAATTTTCAATATAAACAACAAAGATGGAATTTATATACACATAAATGCTGGTAGATGTTGGCAGAAAAAAATGTTATAAGTGTTCCATTTGTGATTTCTAGGCCATGGAAAAAGAGAGTTCAGTTAGACATGAGGTGATACATTCAGCTGAATCAACTTTTAAGTGCACGGAATGTGATTTTGTAACCACACAAAGAGATCGTTTTAGAGTACACAAACGTAGACATTTGGCTAAAAAATAGATACAGTGTTCCGAATGCGATTTTAAAACTATTCATAAATATGAATTGGTAAATAATAAACAATTACAGACCTGTACGAAACGGTAAATGCACAGAATGCGATTATGTGGCCGCAAACATATCGAATGTAAAGTAACATAAACTCAGTTACTCGAACGAGAAGTCATACAAATGCTCTGATTGTAATTATGCGAATGTGAGAAGAGTATTTTGAAAAGAGAGTTTAGTTATATTCCTTGTTCTGATAAAAAGCAAATTAATTGCTAAAATACTGTCAGTCTGCTAAGAATCATTTTAAAATCAATTCTCGTTCGTTAAGGGTTTATTTAAATAAATATATAAGTAAATGTCTAAATAGGATTATTGATTTAATTATGAATTATTTAGTTATTTTTTACAGATGATTCATTTATTTATCATGCATAAATTCCAAACTTTTAATTGTTTCAGTTTGTCACTATTAACTTCGGTCCATAAATACTTTATGAACTATTTATGTATCCCTTCAATTTTTTTAGGTTTTTAAAGATTCATTTTCACTGTATACAATTATTAAAACCGTAGAAGAAAAATATAAGATTCGTATTTAAGCAACATGTTAAGCTATATTATAACGTCACTGGTTGGAGAGAACTGTACAATCCCCCGGACATCTGCAGTTGTTTAATTAATCAATGCTAGTTTTATAATTATACATGTAACTAGAGTTTGGTATAAAAAGTTCCTATTGTTACATTATAGTTTTTAATATATTTAGAATCTGGCTTATGACTATGATTTTCAGTTCAAATAAAGAGCGGAAAAAATTATGTAACTCAGTTACAAATAAATAAATAGATCAATAAATA
>WYDF02134502.1:0-22995 GCA_009867245.2 Adranes taylori
AACGACAAAAAATAAATGTATTGTATGTAAAAAATAGAAATATTAAATGTTATTGTATACTTTAAAAAATAAATTAACCTTTATTTATTTTGTAAAATATAGATAATATATAGATACATTTTAGATAATTTGAAATTTGCATTTAATTGAGATAGATATAGGTCAGAAGTGCAATTTAAATTTAAAACTTGTTTTATGAAATAATTAATTTAGGATAATTTTTAACAACCAATTAACAGTATATTACCTGGAATTAGAAAAAAGAATAAATAAATAAAATTAATTAGAAAATAGTATAATATTATAAATAATATAACAGTTTTATCTAATTGATAATCTTCTAAATGCATGTGATTGAAGAAATAATATTTTAGATTCATAGCAGAAGTTGAAAAGGAGCATGGCCAGAATAAACAATCCATGTTCTGGGCTTGCGAATTTATCGAATGGTATCATAATTATTTAAATTTCTATAAAGCAACGCCGAGTTGGTACCATATTTCTCCAGCAGGTGCTGCTGAATATGTTAGTTTGGCAGGTGATTTGACGTTGAACTGGAAAAAGAATGGATATAGGACCTTTCTGGATGTGTTAATGGTGAGGCTTCTTTATTATCTAAACTTGCATTTATGTACATATATTTGTGAAATATGAAAATATGCGATCCATTAATTTGATTTCATTTTATACAACCCGTATGGAAATTTGTTTATAGGGTTTAACACACAATTTCAGTAGAAATGTTGTATGAAACCCGCAAAAAATAGTGTCGAAAAATCGTGGCATTATGAAACAAAATTTGAAAATGCGGATATTTAAATAATTATTTGCGTAATTTATACGTTTAACTATTTATATGCTCCAGAAATAACTACCTTCCCCCACTGATAACTCAAAAAGTTTTAGTAGCATTCCATATTTAAATGTATATAATTTATATTTATGCTATTAAAGTTTCAATATAAAAATAAAATACAATTAATTCCTTAGGGTAAATATCCAAACAAAACCTGTGCTCTGGAAAGTAATATCGAACTGAATAAAGAAGTAAAATCCATTCTTTGGAACGATGCAACTAGAGAATCCATTCTGGTAAATTGTCTGGATGGCACCAAATATGAATGTGATCATGTTATTGTAACTGTACCTCTTGGAGTTTTAAAAGAACAGTATAAAACTCTATTCATACCGGAAGTACCTTACGCAAAAGAGGAATCAATAACTGGTATTAATTTTGGACTTGTGAATAAAATCCATATAAAATTTTCGAAGCCATGGTGGAACAAAGATGACAGTAATTTTAATTTCTTCTGGAATGCTGAGGATAGAATTAAAATTTTCAACGAATTCCCTTATGGACCTAGCAAGGTAAGTACAATTAACATTAGTATATAGCAAGCGCCTTCGCGCTACATAATTGGTCTTATATACCAAGCAGAGTTAATGAACGTCAACAGCGATGTAACCAAGTATTTTATCTGATCTCACTTACTCGCATCGGTCATGTTTGCATGATCTACCTGCTTTAATATTTGCAGGTGGGAGTATATTTCTTCTACTCTAGAGAATACCTTTGTTGGTCCAAAAAAATTATTCCTTTTGGATGCAAATGCTTATGCATACGGCACTTGCATATTATATGTATGTTGGGTTACACTGTTTTCCTTTTGAAACAATTTGCATTTCATAGCTACAATGGATAGTCCAATTTTTTCGAACACGTTCTCAAAGGAGTGTGACCTCTTAGCCGTATATTTAGAACCTAAACCTCCATCTGTAAAACGGATTACAATAGGCAGTATATTAAAAGTTATTAAAAGGTTCCCTATTCAGAAAATTGTGCCTATGATAATAGATGTACAGTAAAAAGATATAGTCCTCTCCACTAGTCAGGCTCCATTCTCCTAGATTAGTTGACTAATTTTATATAAAATATGAGTTATAGTTTTTTGAGAGCTATCAGCATAGCATAGCATCAGAGACATTGCCACCAGCGCCAGGCGATTTGCCTCAATTTAGTTTTTAATACCTGATGTTATTTCATCCTTCAGTATCATTTCCGGTCAATATCTTAAATCTGCGCTGTTTGTTTTCTATCTAAATCTTCTTTGAGCAAGGTTGAAGCTTTGAGTCTATTAGCAATGTATAGTCCTCTGATCTTATGGCCGATTCATGGCTTATGATTTCGGATATTATAACTGTTGTACTTGCAACCTAGTATACCTCAAACGTTTTAAATCCGAACTGTATTGAAAGAAGCTATAACTTTAGGAACCATCAAGAGGGTAACCTGGAACATTTTGACGTTTGATGCATCAAGGTGTTTACTTTTTTATAGCTATTTATTTTTAATCTGCTTTAAAAGTTAGATCTATGTTGGTACTAAAAAATATATTTTTAATTTTTTATGTGGACTATGTTGAGCATAAAAAATTAAAAACATGGTGTCCCAAGTTACTCTCCATAATTCGCTAATTTGGGACATTGTTTGAATTGTATTGTAAGTGACTTTTACGAATCTATAGCCAAATTTGGGACATCTAACTATATATGATTATAGTTGAATAAAACGCTAAGTCAAACTTATTTTTACATATAAACTATGAACTATTCTTACAAAAATTACAAGGAAACAATAATTTTTGTCAGAAGAAAAGAGTTCAAATAAGGAGATGTTTAAACATGAGCTGGCTAATGTGTAAAACAAATATGATTAGATACTAAATATAAAAGTTCAAAGTAAAAAAACATTTAATAGGTATTGATATTTTTCATACGCAAAAGTATGCCGACCTCTTGATAGATTTAGGGGCATTATTTCATCGACGACATTAGAAAAATTTATGGTCATGATATCATCGGCACTTGGAAACTTATACACATTGAAGGTTTTGATGATTTTCTGAGGTATTTTACTTCAATTTCATCATTTTGAATTGATAAGACTTGTCCAATGAACTTTTTTATGCTCTCCTTTTTAGTACCTTTGTCATAAATTACTCTTACTACTATGAAAGAACCAGCAGAGAAATTCTCCAGTTGTATATTTTTTCTTTCTGGTAGCCGTACTACCTGAACACGACTGGGCTGGGGAACCCTAGGGAACTTTGTAACATTTTCCAGACACTGTTCATCCTCAGATGATTTGAATTGAAGCTCATCTAAAAAATCATGAACTGAGTATGCATCAGAAGCTTCATCGCTAGATTCCTCTAACAATTTCTTCCTTTCAGCTAACTTTCGATTTACTGGTAATGTATCTTGTGATTCACTATTTCCCGGGGCAATATGAATTTTCTTTCTGTTTTGTTTTCTTTCTGGGAGTCTCATGTTTTCTTGTCTCTTAGAGGTAGGTTTCGAAGCACTGGCTCTGGACATTTTTACATTTTGGCATAAGATTTTTATCATGCTGTTTTGATTTTTATCATGCTGAACGAACTTTACCCAATATTTGCCTGGCATATTGTTTTTACATCTGCATTCTCTGACACCTCGCCTGTCCAAAAAAGATTTTACAATCAGTCTAATATCAAAGATAACCAAAGGGAATCCCCAGTCTCGATCCAGAGCAATATATTCTGCAAGAATATATTCAGTCTCTTTATCAAAAACAAAAGGCCGCCCAACTTTTCCAGTGGTTTGGTTGTTTAAATATCGAATTTAGAATAGACTTGAACACTCAATACTTTTGCTGCAGCTTTATAGAAGGATGTCCCTTTTAATAAAAGTTTCACGTAGCTAGATTTTAGGTCCTAGTTTGAGATGTTCGTTTTTGTTAATAAAGAATACTTACCCTGTCAGTTGAATATCAAAATGTTGGATAAATATCAATAACAATCTGTCAACAATGATATAGAACAATTACAAACTCAACCACGTGAATGACAGCTTATGTAATGGATACTACAAAACACCTAACAAAAAGTCGCAACTTAACCTACTGTCCCAAATTAGCTTGTTTAATGGAACTTTAAAACACACAAATATAATTTTGCTGCAAAAATTTTCATAGCTGTAATTCAGTCGCAATTTGATAAAAAAAGTTCTAGAAGCGTAAAACTTATATTACCTATATAAAACCTATATTAAAATATTTTTATGAGTGAATTATAATAGGGCCACGCGTAAATTAGTGTGATAAAGAAATTCATAAAGTTTTATACTAACAAGAACCATTATATTCTTTGATAGAATGGAAAACATTGGCTTGAAGATGTGTTCGGATTTTTCACGATTGAGAGTGACTCTTCAACGCTACTGACATGGTCAACCGGTGATATGAATAAAGAATTAGAAAATGTTCCAGATGATCTAATCAAAGACGGATGCATGTACTTGTTGAGAAAATTCCTTGGAAATCAGTACGAGATTCCGGATCCCTCTCAGTTTATTAGGTAAAAAACAAAATAATTCTTTGCTGGTTTCCGGGAAATAATGATAACAAATTACACAATGAATTAAAAGATTATTATTTACTCAAATTAATGCCATGCATCAAATTAATGCTTTTGGATAAGATTTGACAATATATTATTCCTGTAATGTTTTGATAGTGTATCCGGAAAAAAATTTAGATCAAGCATCAATTAGCATTTAAGATTTTAACAGACCTTATTTCATTTAATTGATAGTATTAATAATATTTGCCTATCATCCAATCTTTTTAATTTTCCATTCCTCTGACACAGTCCCTTCCATTCCAAATCTAATTAAATAGTTTTACAACTGCCTCAATTGCTTTTTTATTTAGACATCCCCAAACATCACTTGGAACACAATTGGATCATGCCGCACTTCCTTTGTCAATTCCCCTAATTTCCTCTAATACTTCCTCTTCCTTTATATCCTCCTCATTCTCGTTCGGACAATTTCCACTCATCCTGTATCCCTCCTCTATTTCCCTTTTGTCCTCCCTCATAACCGCTCGACATTTGCTCTGCCACTTCTTTATTCTTACTATGCATTAGTCTCTATCATTTCCGATTGGCCCATTCATTCTTCAATACTTCTATACATCACTATCACACTTCAACGTTTTAGTTCCTACTTCTGTCAGTTTACTATAGCGTCGTTATACGCCCTCCATTCCAAATTCTCTTCTCTAACTCTCCTCAAAACCTCTCCTATCTTTTTCATCTGGTTATATCATTCTTTATCAAAACCAATCCAATCCTCTCTATTTCTCTTTCCATCGCTTTCACTCCTCCGTTTCATACTCCGTTTTATCTCATTTTTCCTAACCTTTCCTTAAATTCCCTTTTTTTATATTTATTGTCCAATATAAGCCTATTCTTTTTTCTCATAACCATCTCCGTTATTTTTTTTCTTAGCAGATTCCTATTTTAACTTCCATTCTGTCTCAATCGGAAAGTAATCTGCTTCTACTATTTGAATATGTTCAACAAATTCTCTTGCTCTCTCATTCATTAAAACATAATCAATTTCCGACCCTCCCTATAAATGTTATTTCAGCGAGTCTCCTCTCATACAAACATTACCTAAATCTAACTCCTCTATTCCTACCCATTCCATAAAATTTCTACCCCGAACTTTCTTCACCAACATTACCTACCTGTTCAAACCCCATCAGTCCTATTCTCGCAGTGTCCATATATTATTAATAAGTCTAATTCAATTTTTTGCTTTTAACCTCCCATTCATACAATTAATCAAGTTTTTATTCACTCTTACAAAACTAATCATCAATTTGTTCCCATCAACTATAATACTCCTAACGCACGCTTCTTCCCTTTTTTTTATCATACGTGTGAATAGGTGTGCATGGTAATGTCTGCTAGCAAACCTATTCTCATCGCTGTAACAATTCCCTTGCATGCCCTTCCTTCTGCATGTTTCTGTGCCAATTTCAATTATATTGTTTTGGCAATTTCTTTCCCAGCTCCTCATACTTCTTCGTTTCCACGAAACTAACTATACTAAATTCATTCAAATATTACAAACACTCTTTGCCTTCAATTTTGTTTTATACCCTCTGGCTTCTCCATATTAATATCCCTATCTAATTTATTATTCATTCTTACTACGCTTTTATACAATATCCCACATTCCTCACATTCTCTCAATTATCAACACTATTTTAAACTTACTTCCTTGCTTCAGCCTTCCCTTCTTCTTCTTCATTTCAAAGTAATTTTCTTTCTATCCCCCCCCCCTTGTTATATTCAACTTTAACCACCTTTCCTATATGCTTTCTCCCGTCTTTTGCTTTCTTACAGTCTTCCTATCGATTCGTCCTTCCGATTCTATATGTCATCATCAATATACTACTTTATTCCTGTATATGCCACTCTACTTCTCCCTTAGGTCTCCTCCCCATTTCTTCTCCCACGAACCGTTCGTTCTTCTTACTTTCTTCCTTTACTTTGTGATTTTATCACCGTTGGTCTTCCTTCATCCCATTCCTACATCACTTGTCCTATCCACATCTTTCTATATTCAATTTTTACCCTCTCGATCCCCTTTCTAACTTCAGTTCACTTTCTGTTATCTTACGCTACATTTCCTTTAAGAATACTTTTTCTCTTGATTATTCCTATTTGTTAATTTAACCATTAATGTACTATTTCTGCGGTTCGGCTTCATTTTACCTAATCTATATATGTATGTATTTATATGAATCTATATGTATGTATAATAAATACTAAGATTAGTTTACTGTAGAAGCCACTTTCCAGAAAGTACTTTCCTCGGGGCACATATGTAGAACAGTACGTATTCCAGTCAAGATTTTAACAATTGTTGTAAAATAAACGGCTGCAAAGTACAACGTACGCTATACATATGCCACAGACTATAAAAAAGGCAGAGGATTTAAAACAGCTAGTTTAAAGTCAAAAACTTTAAACTATCTGAAACTTTAGTGTTCAATTACACTCCTTTCGGTTAGCGAAAACTTCATTATAAATAGTTTATTTGTACTTCCTTTTCGTTTTATTTTTGCGAACAGTTTCGCCTATTTTAACATAAGCATCTTCAGGTAAAATTATTGTTAGATCTGGTTAGGTGAACGTTGAAACGTGTAAACTTTAGACGTAAAACGTGTAAACTTTACACATAACACGTTCATCTAACCACATCCAACAATAATTTTTCCTGAAGATGTATTTCTATGTTAAAATAAGCGAAACCGGTTGAGAAAATAAAGCGAAATTCGGAAGTACAAATAAACTACTTATTCTTGCATTAAAAATATACTTGTACTGAAAACAATATTACACCAAATGAGGTTAAACATATATGCTAGCACCTATAATGTATATTATGTTTAGATCAACATGGCATACGAACAGACACTTCCGGGGATCATATTCTTATCGTGGCCTTTTGCACGATCATATAGGCAAACCATTATGTGAATATCTAGCTGAGCCACTTACAGATAAATCAGGAAGACTTGCATTACTGTTTGCGGGAGAAGCAACAAATCCTAATCACTTTTCAACTGTTCATGGAGCAACGGAAACTGGATTCAGGGAAGCGGATAGGCTATTAAAATTGTATAAAAAAATATAAACAATTTTGTTTAACACAAACGCTGTAAGACGTAATACAAATAAAGCATTTCAAATATTTTTCGATTATCATCTAAGACACGTTGTATGCTTGTTTATTAGTTTCAGTAAAATATTCAACTACAAAATTTTTTACAATCTTCTTGCACTAATAGACATATTTTACTTATCGCAAATAAGCAAGATTTTTCCATCCAAGCTATGAAAAAAATCTTCTTTTATTAACATATTTCTTAAACTTATTATTTAACAAATCTTAATATGCGATACATTTCAAAAAATATATTAAAAAAATTCTGAATATTTATAAAAATATTTTTCTTTAATAATTTCAATACAATTGAACATTGTTAATTCGTATCACATATTAGTCAATGATCAAATAATCCAGCGAACAAGAAATTCCTCTTCTCAGTTCCTGTGGAAGATGAAGAAAAAGAAATTAAGAGTTTCAATTGTGGAATCTACTGAGACAAACCTTCTCGGTAATATGCTGTATATTTTTACACATTTTAATAACACTCATTATTCTCTTCAAAACGAGAAAAACATCATTGTAAATCTAATTTTAACCATTCCTTTGAAGACCACCTACATTAAATATACACATATGCCGATAAAACACGGGAAAAGACATACCTAAAAGTTTTTAGGGAAAATATTATCACGGTTATTTTTGACCCGTGAACATTAGAGTTGTGTGATCAATTACAACTACTGAAATGTCTGATAACTACCAAGGGACCGGTAGTCATACAAATCGTGAACTGGTTCGATTTGGGGCTTAGCTCATGGCTTACGTTCGGTACCACAACATAAAATACTGAGTCCCAAAATAACAAAGTAAGTATGCTGGCGAAATAAAAACAATGAGCTTAGGACTTAGCTTGAATAAACAAACATAAATTAATCAAACACATTTGCGTGGCCATTGAGCCAGATGACAAACCCTTGTCACAATTCGATTTAGTTAGTACCGTAACTACAGAATAAAATTTTATTTCGGGAACTAACGCCGTTCGAATTAACTTTATGTATGATCTTTATTTAGTACCTACACAACACTAGAAATAAATAATTATTTATAATAGAATAATGAAGATAAATAAACTATACTTCAATACAATTTCTACCAGAATTAATCCCGTTGATTCTACGTCGATAATTAAATTTAAATAAAATAATAATTTATAATTCACACAATTTCTGACTTTCGTTCCTCGACTAGCATAGATTCTGCTTCTGAATTAATTGTTTTTTTTACGATTTCGACTGAACTAAAAAGACTCTCTGCATGATAATATAATAGCTCATTTCCTATCACTAGCGCATTTTGGTCCTCTTCTGACCCATTTGATCCCTATAATTTGTGCATAATAACCATACTTTCACTAACTATTTTCTGACCCTACTCTTGCAAATTGCAGCGGCCATAATTCATGTTTGACTAATTGCTTACCGCTTTCGCTGCTATACCTGCGTGTACCGCTGTGTGCTGTACTGTCTTTCACACACGCATAAATCACCAACCACATCGATCTTCTCCATGAGAGGGTAAACCGCCGCCGTTCGCCTGCCTGACCGCACGAACTTTTTTCCTATTCTACACGAGCGGTTGAATTGATGCTTCTATACAGCGTTAAAAACGCCGACATCACGCGCAGCCATTCTCCACTAGCGATAAACCTGATGGATGTCGTACAAATAGGTTGTGTTGTAAGAGCTGTTCATCTACAGTTACAAATATTGAAACGTGGTAAGAAAAGACGTTGGTGGACTCACCCTGCGTTATCGAATTGACTCACCACTGGACAATTTCATTTAACAATTTCAATTTCATTTAAGCAACGGATATAGAATGTCCGTTGCTTCATTCGATGAACTGTTTGAATTGATTAAGGTGCATATTACTAAACAAGACACCATGATGGAGGAAAACCATTGATACAACAGAGTGGTGACATTAATGTAAGTTCAAACTCAAATATTTACATTACTCTTTATTATGTAAGACAATGAACCAATCAAAGTAGCAACCACTTAAGTCTTACAAACTAAAAGTACATTATCGAAACATGGAATGAATTAATATTATTGACAATATGAGAACAAAAACACTAATAAATGAAGTTATGTAACACTGTACAACCTTGTTATATATTCAAATAATCAGATATATTGTATCTATCAGTATTGTAACTCAATGGGGTGGTCGGAGGTACACTAGATAAAAATGAATGGCTCCTTCTGCTCCTTTCTCCAAACTGTTCAAAGTAGTTTGAAAAAAGTCGCGAAATGTGACCTCTTATGCACATTGCTGCATGTAGGGCATGCTCTGAAGTACGGGGCCGAATGATGAAAGAAAAGCCTTATGTCCATTTTTATAGGAATGTCTTTCTTCTTTTTGTAAGTCCAAACTTGCAACTAATATATTTGTTAGGTTCTTAGTCGAAGAGACAATAGATCTTTCCAGAGCAGTTCATTTTCCAGAAACTACATTATGTTAAATGTTCTTTTTCTTAACAGCTTTCAGCTGCAGCAGCATTACTAATTGCTGACGAGTTAGGGGAGTTTGCAGCTGATTCCTTTTCATTTGCGCTTGTATTTTCGTTCAGTGTAGTCAGTGCTGGTCCTTCAACATGATTTCCTTGGGTACTAGGTGAAGCAATGTTAAACGATGTTTTTTGGTTACCTTCGACATGAGGTAAAAGGAATTGTAGTTGATCATAGTACACGTACGTTGATGCAGGTGGACCAGTGCCTGTAACCATGACAGACTTGTAGTCTTTTACAAAACAATCCCTTATAGCCTTCCATTTCTTCATGAGGTCTTTAACTGAAAAGAAAAACACATACACTTAAAACCCTTTAATATATTTTAAAAGTATTTTTTACATGTATTTAGCTTCGGAAATCACTTTTGGAGATTTATAGTATGAGTTTCAAATATCAAGAAAAACGATTCTAAAAATTATCAAAGAAACATGCATTGCTATATGAAGCGTTCTTCAACCACAAGAGATTCCATCCCCTACTAAGGAATTTTGGTTGCAGAAAGCTGAAGATTTTCAGAAAGCTGAAGATTTTCAGAAAGCTGAAGATTTTCAGAAAATCACGCAGTATCCTAACTGCATTGGAAGTGTTGATGGTAAAAATATTAGAATTATTTGTCCGGCCAACTCAGGGTCAGAGTATATCAACTTCAAGAAGTTTTTCTCTATTGTTTTGATGGCCGTGTCAGATGCTAATTATTATTTTACCGCCATAGATGTTGGATCTTATGGATGTGAGGGTGATTCAAGTATATTCAAGAAGTCAAATTTGAGAGCAGGACTGAAGAACAATGATTTAGATTTGCCACCTAGTAATCCACTACCCGTACGAAACAACTGCACGAAAGGACCTAATATGCCCTTTGTATTGCTCGAGGTTTATGCTTATGGATTATCAAAGCATATGATGCGGCCTTATGCAACAAAAGGTCATACGAATGAAAAAAGGCTCTATAATGAAAAAGGCTCTAACAAGCATTGCAGAGGACGTGGTGTGGTAGAGTGTGCTTTTGGGATTCCCAGTAACAAATGGCGAGTACTGCATTCAGCCATGTTAATACACCCGGAGTTTGCCAGTATTGTGGTGCAGGCTTGCTGTATTCTGCACAACTTTGTTCGACGAAGACATGGGTACCTTTTCGAAGATATGCTAAGATCTATTTTAGGAGAAATTGATGAAGTATCTGTTGAAGGAGAATTGTCGATGGGCATTGATGTAAGAGAATCATTTTGTCAATATTTCAACGGGCCTGGAGCACTTCCGTGGTAGAACAAACGTTTATAAATATGAAAGGTGCACATATTTGAACTTACTTCAGTACACTAAAAAATATCTAAAAATACTGTACCTACGTAGAAAATATATGTTTTTCCAAACTATATTTGTTCATTTACTTCTTCATCAACTCAATAAAATACTTTAACCACTCACTACGTATTTACCCCTATTCATCAATATACGAATGGTTATAGGAATAGTTTACACTAATTAAATAAAACATATTGCTATGAAAGATGTTTATGTGTTAAGAGTTTAGATTAATTTACATTTAGTTGGTGTTGGATTACATCATGAAATAAGTTGATCGCATCAAGTCAAATTTTTTAAACCAGTTTACATTTAAACAAACAAACATAACAAATATATAATAACAAAATTATAGGTGGATTAAATAAATATTCCTTACCTCGTTCGTCCTTAGCAGTAACATCAATATCATTCCAATCTTCAAACATATTCCTTCCATTATCACCAGCATTTAGATTTAATTTCTCTATTTGAGTAATATTTAAGTTTAACATCGTATAATGAAGGTCTAGCCTCAATTTCGCAAATAAACTTTTCAGTGTCGAACATGTTTGCAAATACAAACGTGCAACACAGGCGACTGAACTGCTCATTAGCGCCACGTGGAGTATAATGCGCTGTTCTACCGCTAGCGGGAGAACGCATCTGCTGGCGTTAGACCTGCCTGTCTACTCTTTGACGCGTCCACCCGTGGCGTTCAAAGCGCCCGTGCAAACAAGTCTACAAATACTCCATAGTTTTTTTCTACAAGTGGGTTTGTAGCGGGCGAAGCGCGGTGTTTTACCCGCTCGTGGAAAATGAGCCCTACTGATACCCTTTACACATCGCTAACGCTAACCCGTTGACCAATTTCTAGCTGCCTTCCGCTACTTAAAATTTGTATGTCTTACGTCAGCCGATACATTTTCCGTCGCTTAGACGAAATTTCGTTTCTTTTGATTCCCACAGAAACCCTATATTTTTCATTTTAATGTGTCAGGTTATTACTATCTCACCTAACGTTTCCTGCTTTAGAGGAAGTTAATTGAAACTCAAAGTGTCCTATAACTTTTAGCAAGTTGGCCTTAATTTTGTATGGCCGTGAGAATTCTTAGCTTGCCAAATCTTTCCGTAACCAACCATCTTCGATTAATTTTGATGTCTCTTGAATATTAATTTTATAAAACTATGTACAGTAATATCTATTTAATGCGGCATTACCTGCTAAGTGCACAAATGGTTTTTTAGAGGATGCTAAGAAAACAATATAACTGAGTTGACGCTAGTTATCATTGAATGTTTTCGATCCTAAATGAAGAACCATTAGTCCAGTTTCCAAGAAAATTTGTTTAGTATAAAAAAATTATGATAGCAGATATTTCCTTGAATTGAAGGTAGATTTGTAATAAAATAACAACTATAAAGAAATTTATTGAACTTTACAGAAAACTATAAAAATTACTGTACACTTAAATAACGTCGTAAGTGAACAGGCGAAAATGGAGTATCTAAAAAAAATGGTTTAGATTTTCTTGGTTTACCTTTGGTTTTCGCTTTTTTGACACCATGTTCCAGGTTTTGAGCTTCTTGCATCTCATTATCATTCTTAGGATCTGCAACGAGAGAATCTCTGCGAGGTCTAATTGCGGAATATCCTAACCATTCCGCCGTAATGTAGTCCTTGAAAAATTCATGAGACAATTGGATGACTTCGTATGGTTCGGGTTGCGTACTTGCTTTCTTGAATGCTTTGACATGATCACTGGGTAATTCAATGACCCTAGTTTTCAATTTCCTCTCAATGTAGCTGTGCATGGTATCACATTACATGTGTATGTGTGACCTTTTGTTAGATATTTTTGTCTCATAGATATTCCATGTGTAATAGACAAATTCAAGAGAGCATTGGCCATTATGTTATTCTGATTTTGGAATGTATATCTATCAGAAAAAATAATTATTGGAAGATTTCTTCCTAAACAATATCACTCCAGATATTAGCCATGAGACAAAAGTGGAGGCTGATAACCCACAATCTACTGCAGTGAACCAGTAACAGGTAGTTTGACGACTAGCTGTGTTATTGTAAAATTATGGCAACATAATTTTGTTTTGAAATATATTTTGGTTGCATTCAAGAATGGGGGCTACAGCTTGTAGATTCATATATAGCACAATACGTTCATTCTTAATGCCTTTGGCCTTGTCATCTGATTGTTCTTCTCTGACATTATTCGTCTCTTAAATATGTTTTTTCCATACATCTTCATCGGTATTTTTTGTTTCATACTCAATACATAGATCGCAGCAGTCTTTCTTGGGGGAGAATAGACCCAGATTCTTCTCTTTGAACAACCGTTTAAACGTCTTAATTCGAAGAAATTACTTCTCTTTTTCTTCGCACACTTCTTTATAGACTTGATGGAACTGCTTTAGTGTCGTGAATTGCTGCTCAAAATACATTTTGTTCGTGTCTTTTCTACAATAATGTGAAGGTTGTTTGGGCAGGTCATCAAAAAATCTGTTGAAAAAAGCTTTACTCTCATTAAAACAGTAATTTCGATATCTACACTTCTCATTTTGTTCGCATTTAGCATCACTCATCCCATAATACCTATTTTCTCCCCTATTTACTTCTTCTGCTGTTGTTTTTCGAGAGGGAGGTTGAAGGATGACATGCCCAGACACAAAAACTTTTCTTTGGTTCCATGACATCCTATTCCAAAATTTAGCAAAAATAACTTTTATAATATCTTCACTAACAGTAGTCAAAATCTTTTCTTAGATTTCAAACACATTTTCGATAAATAGCGTTCTCCAATTTCTCTTGAATTCCGAGGAACATTATGCTTGAAAGTTTTATTGTTGTCGCGTGAAAATTACAAATATTCTTCTCCTTTCATTCTCAATCGTTGGGTTTTTATCCCCTTCCATTGATTTTGTCCGATATCTTTTGTCTTTTTCGGCCGCTATTCATATCTCTACAATCAGCTTTTGTATTATTATTTTCTGGAATATCAAAAATAATATTATCATATTCATTATTATCAGATTTTTGCTGGATAGTGTCATTATCGAGATCACCACTTTTACTTTCAATTCCACTATTAGGAGCATAATCTTCATCAAAATCAAAATTATGTTCGCATTAGAAGAATTATCATTATCAATTGTAGATTCTCTTTGATTATCTTGATAAGGAATATTATCACCTAGTATTAGGTTTCAATTAGTTTGTTGAAACCTAATACCAACCATGGAATATCAAAATTTATCATAATAAATTTCGATAACATTTGTAAGGTTGGAAGTGTAGTATATGAGCAAGCACATGGATAATATTTAGGTTAGTATTATCTTGTAAAAGGTTAGTATTCCGCAACCAAGTAAATTCATCAGTGCTTAGACTATTGACGTTCTCAAAACATAACACAATCTTTTTATTTTCTTTAAAGGCAATATTTAGAATCTCTGCCCGTGAAGTGATTTTTCGCTAAAAAAAATAAACAATCATTGCAATTTTCAATATAAAAATATAAAAAGTAGTCGCGGTTAAAAAGCACAATCCGTGAACTGCAGCTAAATACTCAAATACCGTACATGCATTATTTGATAACTACCGCACATCAATAATCATATTTTTTATATTATTTATCGTTATTTCATTTATACTATAATTATACATTAAAATGCTAAGAAATTATGTTACGGTACCTTATAAATGCACTTTCATTATTCACTCATCAGTTATTCAACAATCTATCAATCTTTCATTATTCAACAATCTGTAGTACCACTATAACCCACTGGATGTCTCCCGCACATCATCAACAAGAGGACTGACCTGCACGTTTTGTCGACTGGCACGTGAGAGGACTGGCAAGTTTTGTCGCACTTAATCAGAGTCCTCGCAAATATCAGATATTGTTTCAATTGAATAAGGCAAACAATATTTTTTTCCTCACTTAGCAAACACTGCCACAATGTGCACAATCATTAAGTGCTGCCAGCTGAATAAAAAAACCATTTTCAAACTAAATGTCAGTTAGTAGGTATTGTCAGATCTGCATCGATATGCTACATTTTATGAGATCTGTAAGCAAATGAATAAATGCTATTGCGAGTGAGACGTCCAGATTTTATATTTGAGAGGGGCTCAAAGTCGTCAAATATGTACACAAATATCTCACTTTAATTTCTACTTAGGATATATTTCGTGTTCACTCTTACTTAGAAGTTTAGTTTAACTTTTTATTCTCAACGTCTCAAGGTCAGAATAAGTGCCGTACTACACACGCCAATAAATTGGCCAATTTCGTGACCTTCAATTTATTGTAGACGTGTAATATGAAAATCGCACAAGAAATTGAGCGATTTTAACTTGGCCAATAAATCAACGGATTTAGAACGTGTTCTATTTTTCGCTGATTTTTGTGTGTAGCCAACTTAACAAATGTTTGATTTTCCATACTGTTATGTGTATATTTACATTTGTCCATATAATCGCGTAGCTAAAATATAAGGGATTAATTAAATAGCCACACCTAGTTGTAACAGTTATTATTATTAGAATATAAAAAAAAAGCGAATTATAAATATTGCTAGCAACCTCGAATAAATATGGTTACTTTAAAATGTCTATTTACATAGGAGAAATATTTTAAGCTAGACGAAACTGTGACTGCATGCATTATATTGGGAAGGTTGAGTCACAGTAAATGATGAGGCTAAGATCTGCTAATCGAATGTAGTTCGCAAAACATTTTTTCCAGTGAGTGATATGAGAGGCGGCTTAACACAAAACTCACTCAATTTTAAGTTAAAGATCAATTAGTTCACGATTTTACTCTCCCAGTTATCATGGCATCTGGTATCGGCACAAGAATGTAAGACCTATTTTTATTAAAGAAATGAGTCCGTGAGTGAGTTACGAATTGAGTGAATTGCGTTTTGTAGACCCTTTTTGATTAATGGCAAGTTCAATTGAAAAGCTTGCTAAAAACCTTAAACTCGACCAATTTGTCCAAGGTTGTGCGAAGTTTACAATGCATATTCGTTAAGTTAAGTTATAAATTTCGCTGCATCATCTTGGAAAGAAGCTGAACCATTTTTTAATTTATTGTAAACACCCTAAACTTTGTTTTAATCTATGGAAGGTGTTATGTTATGTTTTATAGGCATTTTATGTTATGTTATATATGTTATGTTTTATAGGTTTTATAGGCATGTAGAAGGTATGTAGGATGTAGGAGGATGTAGAAGGGGGATGTAGAAGGCTGTTATGTAGAAGGTTTTATTTGTTTTATCCTATAGGAAGGGATCGTCTAGAAAGTTTATCCTGTAGAAGGAAATCATCATCAGTAACTCGGTGGTCTGCTCGTGATGATGCAACCAAAGTTTATATAATTCAAGTATTAAGTTCTATTGAAAATGATCCTGAGGAATATTACACAAAGAAAAGCAGAAGCAATGGGGATTAGACTACAATTAGACAGATTCTAAACAGCATTTAGGGCAGTTTTTCTGCTTAAAAAGTTAAATGCGGAAAGAAAAAAGAACTTCAAAACTTGAAATAAATGTCAACTAAACTCTGGAATTATACAATTCTTTAGTAGGGTAAAATTAATATAAAAAGGAAAGGAATAGTGTTCAGTCTTTTGAAAATAAAGCAAAAAGTCTTTCGAATCAACAGGAATTTTCCCAAAAATTAAAAAGGAAGAGGGAAGTACATTCTGATGAGCTAAGAGAAACAGATTCAAAAACCATGGAACACTTATCAGAAGCAAGCAGGTTTATAACATTTTATGTTAGCTTGGACAACTTGATGTCAATTAATAAATTGAGAAGTACCATACGAAGAATTGAACAAAAAATTTGATGTCCTTAATTTGACAAAACATAGTAAATGGTAAATAATTTTAGAAATGATATTGAAGAGGCATTCATTGCAAAATGCTTATATTTCCGTAAACAAGAAATTAGGAAAACATCTCGATATAAGACTTGTACAATCTGATTAAGGTTGAGAATCTTCCAGTTGTTTAACATAATATTGAAATTGTGGCCTAAGAATATTTTTGTGTATACCTGCCTCTAATTGTTCTTCTGAACGATCATTTTCCGCTATTAGACGAGTAAAAAAAAATTTACAATCTTCAAATTCAAAAGTAAATCTCAATGAACTGCAATTATGTCAAGAGAATATGAAATTTTGCAAACTGTATCATATGATGATATTATTAACCCTTTTATAGAACAAAAGGTCAGAAAGCTGAAAATATAAAATAAAAGATTAAGCATAATTGCGATTAAAATAAGTTAATAATTGTAGTTGGAAATATTCCACGATTTAGGATTAGAATTCTTTCGATTTAGAATATCTTTCCGCGTAATAAATGGATAAATTTATTTGATGCATATTATGATCAGTACGCATATTTTTTCGGAAAAGCTGAAAATCTGGATCTTCCTAAATTCTAGATAGTGAGATAGTGCTCATCAAGTTCTAAAACAAGGGTCAGAGACTTTTGATATTTCTTGTTATTGAGGAGTTATGAGTAGAAATGTAAGCAAAATTTTCGTGGATTCTAGCATAAATGTACAAAATTTAAATATTGGAAAAAAATTCAAAACTCAATAACTAAAAGTCGAATTTTCGTTGACGACTTTTTGGAAACGTACTGTAAAATCTTTATAAGTATGTGCCGTGCATTGACATCCCAATTTTCCATATAGTTTAAAAAAATTACAAATCAAAGCCATTGAAATGGCGCATTTATCAATTTTTCCCCATTTTCACTCTTGAAATATTATTTCGAAACAACGAGACCCCATCTATTCCATAGCCGTATTCTATTCCAAGACCTATCTAAGGATATAACGTACAATTTGTACATAGCCGAGAAAAAGATACAATAGATATACCATATAAATTCTTCCATTTTCCCATTTTCTCGAAAAGTAAAAAACTTGTCGATTTCATATAACTACGTTCCTGCTTATTTTTTCATTTTTTTTTTCAAATAAAAATGTAAGCATATTTGTTCTCTGCAAACGGTATATTTTTAGCCTTGCCGGGAGAGTTGTCATTTTCTGAAGAGGTGCTTTTACAGGATACTTCCGGTTGTTTCATTAATTACCGGCTTGCACGCTTTACAATTTTAATTATATATAGATAATAGTAAATAAATAAAAACCTGTATTTTGGCATATATACATGTAACATACTTATAATCTAAATACTTTATCTATACAAATCAAATCAATAAATTCAGTCCCATAATTTACTTTATCTTTAATTTCCCACTAACCTAAATATTACTCTCCTTCCAGGGAGCAGGTAACACTAAATCTCTCCCTTATTCTCAGCCCCTTCCTCCTACTTCTATCTCACCCATTTTTCCATTTTCCCCGTCCTCAATTCTCTACCTTCTTCTCTATTCCCACATTCCTCCTTACACTCTATCTTCCTCTTACCTTTTATTGAGGAACGTGTTGTACATTAAACAATTTTTAACATTTTGAATTTTCTAAATTTTTCTGTTATAGATAATTGATATTGGCTATGTATAGAGGAATTTGGACACCTTTTAATAGTGATTACCTATATTTACAATCAAACGTCTTTGCTAAAACTATATGTTTTAGGCTTTAATATTAAACATTACACATCGGTCAAAAGTACAAAAAATAGTTAAAGTAAAGAGCAAAATAAACTTTTTACATTATTCAATACAGTATAATGAAAATTTTACTCCAAACGATATATATGAGGGCTATTCTCTTTCCACTGAGCATAATAAAGTAAAACACAGTTAATTTATAATTTTTCAAAGTATTCTCCTCCACAGCCAATGCATTTTTGCTTCCGTGAAAACCAATCTTGAAAACATTTTTTCCAATCTTCGGGCCGCAGTTTGTTTATTTCGTTTATAAAGGCATCAACCGCTTCTTGGGCCGATGTAAAACATAGACCCCGTAGTTTATCTTTTACCCGCGGAAATAAGAAGAAATCATCAGGTGCTAGCTCTGGACTATACGACGAATGACCCATTATTTCTATGTTTTGGGCATTCAGATTTGTTCGAGCAGTAGTGAGAGTCCGAGCATTATCATGATGTAAGATAATCCTTCTTCTTGGACATTTTTCGTGAACCTTTTGTAGAATCTGAAGCAAATAAACTGTAGTGTACCGTTCTGAATTCCAGTGCTACACTGGAAACATGCCCAGTAATTCCAAAAAAAGTGGCGAACGTTTTTTTGTTTCGGCTTTTTTCACGAACAACTTTTGTTGGAGCCGACTCATTCTCAAAGACCCAAACTGACGATTGTTGCTTTTATTCGGGATCATAGCAGTATACCCATGTTTCATCACTTGTGATAATGTTTTACACCAGATTAGACGATCCACGGTCAAAGCGATCTAGTAGAGATCGGCACGATCTCACACGGTGTCCTTTTTGAGCTGAAGTCAAGTTTGGGGAATCCACCGAGAACAAATCTTACGGACTTTCAAATGTTTGTGTAAAATAGTGTTAATTGCTTTCGCACCAATTTTAAAAGTTGCTTGAATGTTTCTGAAAGTAACGTGCCGGTCCTCTAGTGGAATAATGGTTTCTTCTTTTTTACTCAGTTGCCTCAACTGCTTGTTTTTCAGGTGAATCAGGGAGTATACGTGATTTACAGTTAAGCCGACATTTGTTTATCGCCTCCTTGCGGGGACACTGAGATGCGGTCATACAGTCTCAAGTGTTACAGAAATAGTGGATGTTGAAGGTAAACTGTCCGCAAAGCTGATTGCTTTGATTTGATCCTGACGTAATAAGAATTCAATTTTTTTCAGAAGCTGAGAAGTTATCTGGTTTAGTGCTATTTTCTAGGCTGATTGTTCTGTCACTTACTGAGGCAGGTAGAAATTCATCATCACAAAAAATGTTATCATTCAAAGATACAAAGTCTGATAATTCGAACCCCTTTGAGATGTTGTTCGGCACCGTAGCTTTATTATCCGCATAACCTAAAAGTTCAGTAACGCTATATATTGTCACAGGCTTACTAAAATTGCCAGGTGTTAACATGCAGTTTTTGACTGCTTCATTTTAGTAAGTTTTTAAGGGCCCAAAACAGCTTCTATCAAGAGGCTGCATCTTGTGGCTTGTATGCGGATGTAAAGTCAACAATGTGACACCATTAGCTTTAGCTAAATCAATAACATGTATAGTCAAATGGGACTCATGATTATCCATAATTAATAAATGTGGTGCTTCAACACTTGGACGCACATGCTGTATAAAATGTCTTCAGAATTGCAAAAAAATATCTTCGTTTGACTACCGTGAAGGGTTTGCTGATCCTATTGATCCGAGGGGTGCACCATGCAGCATAAAATCTTATAAATTTGCTCTTGGAAATAGAGACAGCGTGAAATGCTGTTTCCCGATGCGCTCACTGCAGCAATTACTGTCACAGTACTTCTCTTTTCACCAGATGTCATACTACATGCTACTCGTTTCCCCTTAGAAGCTATTACTATGGGTGGTTTATGAAGAGTACTAAATCCTGTTTCATCACAATTCCAAATTTTACTGGATGGAAACTTGTGGCGTTTCAAAAACAGTTTTATAACACAAGAGCTACCGCCTCTTTATTAAAACCTGTAGACCGTGCGAGGATTGTTGGTTCTGATTTACGAAGTGATAACTTATCACTATATTTTTTACGGAAGTCTCGTAGCTATTGCTTTCCTGCACTTTTATTAATAGACCACGAACGCTCCGTTATTCTATTTTTAGCTTACGTAAATTCAGAAGCTAAAGTTATGACTTGCTTTTTTATTAGACCGTAATGGAGATTTGCAGCAGTGATTAATTCCCAATTTGCTCCTAGGCATCTTGAAAGTTTAATTACCTAAAACATAAACCATACCTACGTTGTTAATTAATTGAATGGAAAGTATATTTAATTAGGAAAAGACCTAAAGGCTTACTGACAATTCAGAAAATAATTTCACATTCCTAATTGTATTAATATTGGCTCATAATTTTCCAGTTAATTAATTTTCATAATCCTTCAGAAGTTCATAAATCAACCATCTTGTGCTTTTGATCAAGTTAAAAGTACAACACATATGAATGGTTAAAGGAAGAGCACCATGACATAATCGATTTTTTGACCGTGTAATTTTTTTAGGTTAAGCCTGCCAGTTTTTAGTAATATACTAATGTAATGATAACATATAAGAGTAACGTTTAAACTTATTCGAATAAATAAAATACAATTTAAAAAAATATATAATGTAAAATAATAATGCAAAAATACTTACTTTTTTTGATTATAACCAACATATGTACATTACTGAAAGCAGGTATGTATTCACTAATTCCCGGTTGGATAAAAAGGGACTCTACTGGAAGCTCTATGAACTACACATAATAAACTGTAAAGATAATTGATAGATGGAGCAACAGCATTGGTGGTTAAAGATACAATATGATCAAAGGTATAACACATTCCCTACCTTATTTTCTGCCCTCAGACCTCTCTCTTTTCTAGCACCACCTAACTTCATTCGCTTTTCTTCTGTCTTTACTTATTCTGAATATCAATCCCTCTTTTTCTTCTTTCTTTCATTTAATATCTCTACTTCTTATTACTTCCTTCCGCTATAATTCTCTTCATAACACTGAAACCCTTCCCCTCTTTTCCCAAACCCACCCTCCTGTTTTCACTTAACTACTTATCTTTCTCACTCCTTAGTATTTCTGATAGTATTCAAGGTGAATGCAAGGTGAATATGCAATAAATTTAAATTAATTCTTTAATGTGTATATTAAATACCATACTCCAATCCTACACTACTTTAACATAATTACATATAATCATTGAAATAAAATTTAAAAATAATAAAAAGAATAGATCGCATTTATATTCTTTTATCGAAATTAATGTCTCGCTTAAAGAGGGGCGGGCGGCATGTCAATGACGGCATGAGTGTCAATGACGGCAAGTCAATGAGGCGGTCAATTTCTAAATTGGACTCTGCCTGGATATGCTTTACAACAGTTAAAAACATAAAATATCCACGTCAACATGAGTTCGTATTAATTGGAGCAATTTAAGGCAGTCATTTGGGTGTATATGGAACAGCAGGGGTTATATGGAATGTTCAGTACTGGTTTTAAATTTCCCGCTCAAGCGTAAAAGTGTTAACTGATTTGTTATATGTTATGATTCTAACCTTAACGATTGCTGACATAGTGTGGTGTGTTTAATGTAAATAAAGGTAAGAGGAAGTTTTCTGTTATTTTTAGAATATAGAGTAGAAATTTTAACATTTCTGAGAGTGTATATAGTCTCCTTTGTACCAAGAAATACGTACAAGTTAGAACATACATACAATGAAGTTTATTTTAATTCATAACCTCAACAAATAATTTCAGTACTGTTTGAATTTTTTGTTTACTCACAACATAGAAATTTTCGTTTTAACAAAAAATCGTATTTTTCAGGGTAATTTAGGACATGCAGAGAAAGCACAAACACGTCCCTGGTCAGTGGCGGCGCAAGATCATAAATTTATGTGGGCAAGATTCATTTTGCGAGGCCCTCTGCTCGCGAATGAAGA
>WYDF02134613.1:6140-22993 GCA_009867245.2 Adranes taylori
CGGGTGATTCATGGGTAGGCGATTTATAGGTTAGACTAGTATTGTTTAGTTTACCCTAAAAAACGATTGTGCTAATTGAATTTAATAGACGAGTTATAACGTAAGACATCCTGTATGTGAAACATTGGGTGGCGATCACGTTCGCTTTTTTTTTTTATTTTGTTTTTAACGTAACAAGCCAATTTATAAATAAAAGCTAATGTTTAAATAAATAAAAATTTCTTGTATGTAAAATAAACAGTTTCATTTATTTGTGTCACCTCTCATAAATTACATAAAGAGCAAGATTGGTTTTTTCGCGAAATAGGCAAAATTAAACCAAGAAATTGCCCAGTACGTGAATTAGGCAAATAGGTTGCCGAATTCGTGAAATCGGCAAAATTTTGCCTAATTCACGAAATCGACAATTTCCTCAATTCGGCGTGGCACACACGAAAACAAAATACTTACTTAGAATTGTAAAACTAATAACTAATAGTTTCAAGAAAACCTTTCAAATACCTAAAAACCATAACTAAAAAACAAACATTAACAAAACATCTAAAAGAATAAAACATTCTCAACATTTTTCCCTTCCTATCCATTGTCCTTACTTTTTCTCTTCCCTTACTGTTACTTGTGATTAGGGATAAGTAAAGAAGGGAAGAGAGGAAGCCATATACTTCAATCCGTTTCTTGCCCTTACTCCCCACCACCCGTATCTCATTACTTCCATCTCTTCCATCCCACCCTTACAATTACCTATTCTTCCTGCTAATCTATTCTAATATATTTTTTCATAATCCCTCTATTCTTACTTTAATGCCCCATACACACCCTCCAATTCTCAGCCGTTAATCTTTGTTTCTCATTCGATTCTATTTCCGTACACTGTTTCACCCAATGCTCCCATGTTTCCTCCTCCACTCTACATCTTCTATATTCCAATACTTTCCTCACTAGCACACCTAAATCTTTCTATCATTCTCTTTTCACTCTTACTCATATCCGCTATTAAATAATCAGGCACCCTGTCTTCCACCATCAAATACCCATATTTTTATTGTTTTATACGTCCCTCTTTTTATACATCCATGCCTCTCTTACCTTTCTACATCCGTTAATCTCTATTCAACCTCAATCTCATTCCTCAACCTACCACACATCCTACAGTACCACTCAAATATAAACCATCCACACCTCTCATATACCCTTCTTCTTTTTCTTACCCATTCATTCTCTTGGTCTTTCTTACATCCCATGGCTTCCAGATATCTGTTACATGCTGCTATTCCTATTTCTTTCTAGCTTATTAGTCTATTTCATTTTAAGCAAGCGGCCATGTTTCTTAATTTAGCGTCACTCAAACTTGCAGTAAAGAAATAGAAAGAGATCAACTAAGTTAAAATAGAAACATATATATGTCGGTATCACGTGTTAGCTGCGCGGAATAGTATATTTGATGTAAATAGAAAGCACCATACTTACCGTACGTAAGATTAATTTACCGTACCGTACGTAACAAACAAATTTCTGGTTTTATGGAGGACCAACCTAGTTTTTACGCCGATCTATTTTCTTCATCCAGAGATGAGATATTTCAACCTTCTTCAACACGACTTGACTTTTTTTACACTATTAGTAGTATATATCCAAAACAAAGCATTCCTTAAATATCTAAATACCACACAGTTGCAAAGTGCCCGTTGGGCGTTGTTATATTTGATTTAAAAGAATAAGATTAGATTATACGTTTATAAGAAATGTTTTGTTATGGGCATGGATACCCAAATGTGTTGGCATAGTCACAAATAAATAAAAAGCCGATCTATGCTACAAGGATATTATTTTGCATCTTTATCTATGTTACATATGCCCCCCTCCCCTGGAATAAATTAAATTGACGCCTTTGGTTGTCAGTCGGACATTTTAAACTGAGACGTTTTGAGGTATTCGAAAATAAATTATTTCGGTATCACCAACTTCCTCAGATGTTCTGAATACTACAGAAAGAAATGATGATATTATAAATGGAGCGAGAGAAGTGGACTAAAATAACTTGCCAATGTTGCCCCAAATAGATAAGGAGAATATAGAAATGAGTTATAGTTGAAATAGAAATGAGTTATAGTTGAAATGTATAAAAATTGCTTACTTTATTATTAATTTGATTTATTTTTAAGGCGCTCCACAACATCCGCGCGTTGTTGGAGGTGAAGATGCCGAACGCAATGAATTTCCCTATCAAATATCTCTCCAATGGTCACCAATTGCCGGATTCCTGTTTCAACATGTTTGTGGTGGATCAATTCTTAATGAAGAATGGATCCTAACCGCTGGACATTGCGTCACTGAATTGCCAATGCAAGGTAGTTTACGCATCAAAGCAGGTCTATTGAAACTAGACGACGAAGAAAATGTTCAAACCATCGATGTTGTTGAGAGAATTGTACATCCTGATTATGAAGGGTAAGAAATTTGTGTTATCTAATACTTTAATGTTCAATCAGTTCAACGCTCGATTAGTTCTATTACTTCGATTTGCAGCCTATCAGGCCCGGGGGGGGTTTTTTTTTCGCCAGCTTGCACCTTACTTGGATATATCGATGCACCAGTTCTGACCTCTTTTATCGGTCTTATTATTGTTTCACTGTAAAGATATTCATTTCAGGTCGGCGGCTATAAGATTCTAAACTTTGTTCAGACAATTTTCTCTACATGCTATCCTCAGTTGGTTTTTTTTATATCAGTAGGATCTAGTTTAGGTTATAAGTTAGTTGAATCTAGTTCATATTTAAGTTAGTCTCAGTGATGGAGTCCACATTCTAATTAAATTAAAACTAGTGTTCCAAAATTCCTTTTATGGAATAAACATTCTAGGTATCCCTAATTACGAGAACCAGTACATGTCTGCTTGACATGTTTCGAGGAGACAATTAGCCCTTCTTCAGAAACTTTTGAGCACACCTCCCACTGCTACGACATTTTATAATTTATGTCATCGCTTTGCAGATTTGGAAAATGTTATTTTATATAAATTTGACTTTGACATAATGAATTTGATATAATGAATAAAATTTAAAAGATTTAAAAAAATGTGATGTTAAAGACTTCATTTTACACTTGGTCCCCGCCAAGTTGACGGCGAACAATGAACATTATTCAACCAGCAATGATGATTGCGAACAACGAACAATGAAGATTCTTAATTTCTTACGTTTCGAAAAATCTTAATTAAAGATTCATTAACATCACAATATTTTCTAAATCTTTAAATTTTATTCATTATCTTAAAATAAACTCAAATTATAAAATGTAGTAGCTGGAGGTGTGCTCAAGTTTCTGAAGTTGGAGTAATTGTCTGTGTTAAACAAGTCAAGCAGGCATTTTCTGGTCCACGTAACTAGGGGTATCTAGAATCTTTATTCAAAAAATGGAGTTTCGAAACACTCGGTTTTAATTTAATTACATCTAGTCTACTTTTATTGAATTCAATCATTGTTTGTTCTCTACCCCTGTGAATAGTTTGTGAGCTACTTTCAATTTATTGAGGTTAATTTTTTGCTTCCAATGAGTTAACTTCTTTGCTATGTGGGTCACATTGTTTGTACATACATTACATATTTTACATTTCTATTAAATAAACCAACTTATTATCTAATCAAAATTAATTTATAACTTATATAACATACAACACATAAAATTCTGAAATTAATCTAAAAAATGGTCTGATAATTTTCAGAGGCGTAAATGCTAATGACATTGCTTTACTTAAGTTGAAAACAAAACTCGTACTAAATGAAGCTGTTAAGAAGATTTCTCTTCCGGACGCTGATTCGACACCTAGTGGTGAAAGTGTTTTGTCTGGTTGGGGATCAACTTCCTCAGGATGGTTGCCTAGCATGCCTACTACCCTTCAAAAAGTTAAGCTTCCCGTTCTCGCATATACAGGTAAGAAAATACGTATCTAATCAACTATTGCGATGAAATTAGTAATATTTAAGTAAATGTTATCAATTTTATCAGTTTACTATTGATTGCATTAGGAGTCCAAATGATTGCTATCAAAGCGTTTTTAGACTAATTAAGGTTTAACAAATCAAATTTGTTTTAATTTTATCTATTTACACGCCATAAAACATTTTGAAACCACAAATATATTTTGATAGTCCCTGTAAGTTAAATAGTTTTGAATATTTAATATCCATATTTTGCAATCATTAATTGCATCATAAATTATATTTTAGATTGTGAGAAAGCTATAAAAGATAGTAACAATGGCGAATCGGGTCCTTTGAATGAAACATCAAACGTTTGTACCGGTCCACTATCTGGTGGCTTATCTGCATGCAGCGGTGATTCAGGTGGTCCACTCGTTCAGAATGGTGTTCAAATTGGAATTGTTTCCTGGGGCTTTATGCCATGCGGACAACGTAATGCCCCTTCAGTTTATACTCGCGTATCCAGTTTTCTTGATTTCATTAATAAAAATGTAAACTAATAACACTTAATATAAAATATATATGATAGAAATATAAACACTTTTACTTAAGTATACAAGGAAAATTTTATTTTTTACTATAGTTTCAACTATATTATGCCATTGTCAGACAACAGCCTTTAAAAACTTTTTTGAACAGAATCAATGGGTTGGAAATGAAAGTGTTGATGCGTTGCCAATCGCCTGTCGTCATGTTGGCTTGAAGTTTCTATGGCTAAAAAATTACACTTCATATATTGGAGTGTTTACCTGTAATGTGTAGAATGTCGTTCAATTACTTAATTTCTCATGTCCGTTAGATTAGCTGACTGACCTATACCTCTTTTTTTTGAAGATTTAGGGCTCTTAATTTGCTAATTGGTATGGGGATAATTAATAATTAGTAAGAAAAGTGACAATTCTACCCTTCTTTTGCAGTGGACGAAAGTATTGAAATTAAGCGCAATATAAAATATTCTTTCGATACGCGTTAAATAACATCATCTGAATTTTTATTTCATGAAAATATATTTCATATGTATTGTATTTACTAAATAATATAGGAAAATACAGAGATGTTTGAGGGAACGTATGGGAGAATGATAGAGGTCGGAGGTAAAAAAATGATGATAGTGACAGTCTACGTAAATAGGTAGTGGGCAAAATTTGAGAGAATGGATTTCTGAGTATGGAATGTGGGATATTATTGTAATAATGGATGATTGGAATGTGAGAATAGGAGAACATGGAGGGAGTTGGATTGACTATGCGGAAGTTTATGTGGAAAGGAGATCGTTATACATGTAGAAGGGCAAAAATTCTTAGAGTGTATTGAGGAAGAAGGTATGTGTATGGATAATGGAAGTACGGCAGGGGATTGGGATGGGAACTTATCGTTTATGGGGGCATGGCGGAGGACGTGGTTATGTGTGTAAGTGCGGGTGAAAGTTTAGAATGTATGAGAGTCGGGGAGAGGATCGAATAAGATCACTTTCCAATAGAGACTTTCACTTTCCAGTGTGGAAAACAGTGAAGGAAAGAATGGAGGAAGGGGAAGGTAGGGAAAGAATAGTGGGAAATGTTAATACATATAAATGGGGGGGGTTGAAAGCAAGAAGGATTTGACAAAAAAATAGACAAAGGAGATGGGACACTATAAATAGTGTAGAAGAAGTGAATGATGTAATAAAAATGTTGTTGGAGAAAGGGAGTGCAAGGAAAGAAAAAGAGGGAGATGCCTATTATACGGTGGAATATACGGTGGCCAGAAATGAGTGGAGAGTTGAAGAGGAGAAAGCTATAGAAAGGAGAAGGAGCGTAAAAGAGGAAGAATTAATGCAGATAATTGGAGAAGGTGAGCTTTGGAAGTTTTCGAGAAGCAGGGGAGAGAAAACGTGAGATATTGTTTGAGGATGGAAGATTGGGAGAGGAAAAAAGATGTGGAAAGTAAGGTGGAGGAAGATGAAGTGGATGACATAAGTGGTGTAGAAGTAAAAAAGGGAAATAATGAGAAAGAAAAAAGGGGGATAGATACCTGTGGGTATTTGAGAAAGTCTAAACGAGGATGGAATAAGTGTACTAGTAAGAGGGATCAGGGGATATGGAAAGAGGAACTGGCGGTGCCAAAGGAATGGAAGAAAGGTGAAGTTATATTTGTATATAAGAGAGGGGGCAGAATGAATGCGGAAAATTATAGAGGGATTACAACTATGGATATGATATATAGATTGTTTGCGAGGGTGAGTAATAGGAGATTAAAAGATGAAGTGAAGAAGAAGGAGATTTTATCGGAAACTCAGAGTGGTTTTGTCAGGGGTAGGGGAACGGTGGATAACATTGTGTTGATAATTATTTGATAAACTAGGAGATAACAAAAAGGAAGAAAATGTATCTGCCGTTTGTCGACCTGAAGGCCACCTTCGATACGATTGTGAGGGAGAGACTGTGGGAAAAAATGGAGGAATATGGTACATCCAATAGAATGATAAGAATGATTAAAGAAATGTATAACGGAAGTCTGGTAAGCGCGAGTGTCCTCTGAGTGCTACGCAGACATGGAGGAGAGGCCAGATGGGGGAATAAACATTGGAAAGAAAAAGGTGTGGTCTTTAACATATGCTGATGACGTTGTATGTATGGCGAGTAAAAGGGAAGAGATGAATGAGATGTTACAAAGACTGAAGACGTACATGGACAGGAGGGATTTGGTTGTGGATGTGCAGAAAACGAAGATGATGGTATGTAAGAAGGAAGGGAGAGAATCCAGAAAGAATGCATTCAGTATAGGAGGATGCATGATAGAAAGAGTTAAAAAATAAAATATTTGGAGTTCATTTTGATTCAAAATGGAAAGTATAAAGAACATATTGAAATGGTGGCAAAAAAGGCAACAATAGTTGTAGAAAGACTGAGAATGTTGTAGAAAAGAAAGTTTGGACAGTCAGTGAGAATGAGGTGCAAGATAATGAATGTATGTGTCAATAATATTATGTTGTATGTAGCAGAGGTATGGGCGGTGGAAGAAAGAGAAATGCTGTAAAGGGTGCAAATAGGATGCATAAAAAGGTTGTTAGGAGAGGATAGAAACACATTGAGTGGGATTGTTCTGCAAGAAATAGTAAAGGAGGTGTATGTGGAAGGTATAAAGAAGGCGTGGAAGGAAGAGGGTATGAATGATTGGGTTATGTGCAGAATAAAAGTGAATGAAAGAGTAGGATGGTCTGCATGTATGTGGGTGGAGAAATTATTGGAAAGCAAGGAAGGAATAAGGTAGATGAAAGAATAATGGACGTGGAAAGGCAAGAGAGAGAAGAAAAATTTGAAAATGAAAGATAGAATAATAGGTATAAATGGGTAAAGAATGAAGAAGGGATGTGTGAGTACCTTCTGTCATGTTTGGATATGAGTGAGAAAAGAATAATTGCGAGGTTTAGATGCGGTAATGAAGAAGGGGGAAATAAATTTAATGAGCAACATAGAAGGATATGTGGTGATGTGTAGGATATGTGTAGGATATGTGGTGATGTGGAAGTGAACTGGAGTCATTGGATAAAGTAATGCGTAGGGATAGTATGGAGAAATGAGGAAAGAGAAATTGAAGAGAATTGCGATGCACTCCTTTTCACTTTTTGTTAAACGAAAATAAAATAAAATCATTGCTCGAAAATGTTCTCTATTTAAATGCATTTTTATTTAATTCTAAATAATTTTGAAAATTTGCAGTAACGAAACGGTTTGATATATTTACAATCTGTCACTTTTGTTTGACAACTGACAGATTAAACTGCATGACGCTTTATATGCTAATAATCACTTAAGTACAGTGTTGCCCCATTCCGAAATTTTAACAGCATCCCTCGTAATAGTATTGATACGATCAAACATAGGATTTCTGGGCCAGCCCACAGCATTCTCTCATCTGATTCCTATTTCAAAATGATTGAGAAGTATTCACGACAAAGCTGTATTTGATTCTAAACGTCAATCAGAATCAGGGATATTTTAAAAAAATATGGCAACATAAACGAGAAAAGATCTTTGTAACAAGAAAGTTCTTTGTAACTGCATGATCTTTGTAACTGCATGGCTTCCATGGTCATTTTTCACATTCATTGTGTTCGATGAAGAATTACATAACATTCTGAGGGACACAATTTGTAGCGATAATATTGTAATAATATTGTAATATTGTAACGAGGCAAAATGCACTCGTCCCTGTTTCGTTTGATGTTAGACAGATTGAGCAGTTGATACTTATAAATTATGTAAGCAATCCAAGACGGATAGACTTTGCGAAGAATTGTTAAGATATACAACATATCTTAACAATTCAACATATCTTAACAATTCAAATGCTTTTACATGCATTTCTATGTTTTTTGATAATGAAAAAGTTTTCCATAAAGTAAAAGTCTTGAATTGGAAGTTTTGAATTGGAAGTATTGAAAGTCTTGAATTCAATGGACCTTGACAAAAATATCATTATTTGTATAAGAAATTTGTATTGGAATCAGTCGGCCCACATAAGAAACAAGGACGGGACATTAAAATCATGAATGGGCTACGCCAAGGATGTATGTTGTCACCACTCATGTTTAACTTATATGCTGTAGCTATTTTCTCTGAAGCATTAGTCGAAAAAGGGATCAAAGTAAATGGAGTTTAAATCATTAACATAAGATACGCTGATGATACGACGATGATTGCAGATTGAATAGAAGACATTCAAGAGCTGGTTAGCAGAATAGTCGAAGTCAGCAAACAAAACAATCTGAAAGTCAACAGTTCGAAAACAAAATTCATGATTGTGAGCAGGAAAAATATGAGCAACAAAAACAGATGGAGGTGTACAGATTGAAAGAGTGTACAGTTTCAAATATCTTGGTACATGGTTAAATACTGACTGGAAATAGCTAGAAGCCACATTCAGAAGTTCAAGCAATCGACAAATTAATCTGCAGCTACGAATGCGTTTAGTAAAATGCTACATCTGGTATATCCTTCTTTATGGTGCTGAATCGTGGACTCCAAAAGTAGCTGAAATGAACAAGTTGGAGAGTTTTGAAATGTGAATTTAGAGAAGACTCTTGAAAATGTCATGGATACGTGACATTTCAAATAAAGAAGTTCTTAGAAGGCAGAACAAGAATAGAGAACTGCCAACTACCATTACTGAAAACTGCATATTTTGGGCATTAAATGCGTGGGCCAAAATAACAACTTCTACAACTAATTGTCGAGGTAAAATATAAGATAGACGTGGCATAGGCAGAAATCAGTTGTTCTGCCTCATGAACATCAGAGAATGGACTGGAATGGACAACATAAGATACGTTGATGATACGACGATGATTGCAGATAGAATAGAAGACATTCAAGAGCTGGTTAGCAGAATAGTTAGCAGAATAGTCGAAGTCAGCAAACAAAACAATCTGAAAGTCAACAGTTCGAAAACAAAATTCATGATTGTGAGCTGGAAAAATATCATCAACAAAAACAGATGGTGTACAGATTGAAAGAGTGTACAGTTTCAAATATCTTGGTACATTGTTAAATACTGACTGGAACTCCAAGCACGAAATCAAATCCACCATTGAAATAGCTAGAAGCCACATTCAGAAGTTCAAGCAACTGTTCAGAAATCGACAAATTAATCTGCAGCTACGAATGCGTTTAGTAAAATGTTACATCTGGTCAGTCCTTCTTTATGGTGCTGAATCCTGAACTCCAAAAGTAGCTGAAATGAACAAATTGGAGAGTTTTGAAATGTGAATTTAGAGAAGACTCTTGAAAATATCATGGATACGTGACATTTCAAATAAAGAAGTTCTTAGAAGGCAGAACAAGAATAGAGAACTGGCAACCACCATTACGGAAAACTGCATATTTTGGGCATTAAATGCGTGGCCCAAAATAACAACTTCTACAACTAATTGTCGAGGTAAAATATAAGATAGACGTGGCATAGGCGGAAATCAGTTGTTCTGGCTCAGGAACATCAGAGAATGCACTGGAATTACAACCACAGAGAGGCTAGTTCATCTCACGACTAACAGGTAATAGTATTCAAATATAATTGCAAATATTGTATAATTTATACCATTTAAATTTATGTAGCAAATAAAGTACATCCTGTAAAGGATCGCATTCAAGAGAGAGAAGGATAGTAACATTTTCAACGAAAGTTTAATAACTATTTTCGATAGTTTCTGTATCGCAAACGATATTGCTGAAGAACTTTTATTTCACCCTTGAATATGAAGTCAAAATTTTTGGACATTAAGCATTTGGAAACAAATTTTGTAGCTCAAAATGAAATGTAATTCTAAATTCTACGTAGGATACGAAAATGAGAAAGATGAGCAAGAAAATCATCCAGAAATTTGTTGCACGGAGCCTGATGATGAAGCAATCCTTTTAATTTATTTTACTTGAAAAGGTTCTTGTCAAGTACGTATAATTTATTTTTTAGAAAATAATTAAAAAAACAATTTAAAATATCGTTTTTGTATTTATTTGCCTGCTTTAAAAATGAGTATTTCTTTATCAATTTCCTACAAGAAGGGTGCATCTCAAAATTTTAAAATGCATCCGTACATTTTACAAACTTAAAGCTACATTCGTCTTACAGTGAAATGTTTGATTTCTAGTATTATAATTTCTAATTTGTTTTTAAATGTACATAAATCTATATATAAATGTTTTAAATTTACGTTTTACATCATTTATTTCTTCTTTGTAATTGTATGCAGCAATTTATGTCTCAGATACAGCGTAACTTAGAAACAAAAAAACGGAACCACAAGCTTTTACAACCTAAAATTAACGCACATTTTAAGAGTAAATATGTTATTTGAAATATTTGTACTTCCTTGCACCTTGAGAAATGCTTCCAAGTTCAAATTATAAATTCTACCAATTGATAATAGTTTAGCGTTTGAATTTGCCAGTAAAACTATAACTAATCGTTTTTGAATATTTGTAATACCTATTGTCCACCATTTTGAATTATAAATTGCATCTTGTACCTTAGATACCTGAAACACATGGAATTAAAATTAGTCCTATAATCCCATGAGCTCTTAGACGACTAGAAAAATTAAAAAAGACCGTGATAAGCTTGATTAATATGGTCATAAACTAACATGAAAAGGTCATAATGGCCATAGATAAATTGAAGTAGAGAATGGTGATGATAAGGCTAACAGAATATGTTGAAAAATCTGGAAAATTGCGTAATGTGCATTTGGTATTCAAAACTGGTTGCTAACGCCCTTACAACGATAACGGACTTTATACAAAAAGAAAAGAACTTCCGGACGAGGTGAAAATGTGCTCTAATAATGTTAGACGTGCAAAATCTCTTAAATTCCGCCCGATAGGTGAAAATTTGTAGATGCTTAGAAGATGCATCAAGAAGATGCTTAGAAAATCCCCAAATGCATTAAGATGATAGTTTTGACCCACTTAAACCACTTAGACTGCGGGATAATAACAAACTAGGTCAGAAAATCCAAAGAGATGAGCTTAGTTAAGAGGTCAGGCATGATTCAGTCCACGAACCTAAAGTCTGGTAATTGCCACATATTTGAGCAAGTATCATCGCACTGACTGACACTCGCAGGGTGGGGTGTGTTTCAACGGTTATAAACTTTGCCATTCATTCAAAACGCCCCCAAAAGAAAAACAGAAGTCATTACTATCTCGAAGGAAAAGCAGAAACACCACAAATGTAGCTAAAAGCTCATGCTTAAAATTACAAAAGAAAATAAAATATTTGGTGTAACGCTGGACAAAGTTTTAAACGTCATCTCAGTATAACGCTGGTTAAAATCGGATTATTGCTAGGATTATTGCTAGGATAGGATTATTTCCACATACGTTGATGAACACAAGAATATTGAGTCCCCAATTGGTATTGCGCTTCTGATTCCTTCTGATTCAAGTATCACAGTCCTCGTGTATTTAATGTAGAAGATTGAACAAATAGTATCAGAGCTGCGCAATTCCATTCCTAACGTCCGTAAAAAGTCATTGGAAGTAATGGTCTACTTGGAGAAAATTTCAATTGATTTAAATTTACAAAATTAATTGGATTCCATTCACTTTTGTGAATCTGACTTGTATTAGTATAATTTTTATATATGACATGATACGATACTTGTATGGCAGTGTGTCGGGAGGAGATGAAAGAGATGGCTGAAAGGATGAGTAAATATGTTATAGAGAAGAGAGGAATGGATTTGAATGTCGAAAAGACCAAGGTAACGGTGTGTAATAAAGGAAGAAGGGATAGTAAGGAGAATATATTTGTAAAAAAAAAGGTAGAATCATTAAATGCATGAAAGAGTTCAGATATTTAGGGTATATTTTGAGTAGGAACGAAAGTGGCAGGGAACATGTGAGAATGTTGGTGAGAAAGAGCGAAACTGCAGCAATGTGGTTAAGTAAGGTATAGACGGACAAATATGGTAACTCCGTAAGAATGAGATGGATGTTATTCAACGTATGTGTAAGAAGTGTATGAATGTCTGGGACGGAAGTATGGGCAGTGAAGGAATGGAAAGAAATAAAAAGAATGGGGATAAAGTACATGAGAAGATTATTAGGTGTGGAAAGATCGAATCCTCGAGAGATAATGTTACAGGATTTAAATGAGTCGAAATGTTGTACAAAGAGGGTTAAAAAGATGGTAAAGTATGAACGAAACGTGATGTTAGGTGGAGATGAGAGGATGTTAAAAGTGTGAATATGTGTATAATGGAAGAAGAAAAGAATAGGAGAGAATAGAAGAAGAAAAGAAAAATGCGGGTTGGAGAGGAAGAAGATGTATGAAAGTGTGGCTGGTCGGGGTAAGAATGGTTTAACAGGGTAAAGGAAGAGTCTGAATGTGAGAGGGAAGTGACATGGACGTTGGAGGGGGTGGAAAGACAGGAGAGAGAGAGAGAGGAGAAGATTAAAAATTGTAGATATAATAGGAAATATAAAGAATTGAAGGTGGAGGAGGATATGCCGGAATACTTGAGGTCATGTAAGAGTATGGATGAGAAGAAGTTGATCGCTATATTCAAGGGTGGCAGTGAGGAGAGAGGCTATGGAATGAAAGAAGAAAAAGTGGAATGAATAATGAATGTGAATAAATAAGAATGTGTGAAACTAGAATGGAAAGATGAGGAAAGGGAATAAGCAATGAATTGGAAAATGTGTTTGGGCCATAAGGGAAAAAGGTTAGGAATCATGGAAAAAATAATGGATGAGGTAGAAAAACAAAGAAATAAAGGAGGGGAAGAGGAAAAAATACATTTTCATTTTCACAGTTTTCCTTCTGCCTGTGTGCCAGTGGGCGAAGAAGTATTTTTTTATTGATTTTATCTCATCTTTTTTATGTTTGTTGTTCTTTTTTATAATTTTAGTTTGCTAGGTCTTTCAATAACCGGAAGCAGTACATTTAAAGAACACTGTTGATTTACAGTACTCAAAATAGATGTTTGAACTGAAGTACCCTCAAACATAAAATACTTTCAAGTATTTTGTTCGGTAGAATAATCCGAAATACAAACTATAAAACTACACGCTAAACAATTTGATTTTACTAGTATATTGTGTTTACCTTCTCCTGAATAATTGATCCAAAGTAAGATGATATAATTAAATTTGAGAGTATGTTTAGTATGATACCAAATTTTGTTATCATATCTGGGAGACTGTTAGTTGCCCTAAAATTTAAATGAAATACAGTGTCTACAACTATCTCATTTTAGAAGTAACGCAAATTACATTTTTATAAACTTATTTTCACATGTTTATATAGTACTAGGAAGTTTATTTAAAAAAAAGTATTTTCCGTACCAAACAAAAAACATTATTTCGTTGATTTCTATCTTAAGTCAAACAGAGATCATATTATGTAGACATACAAGGTTTATTGATTGCAGTATTTCGAAACTCTATACTATTTTTCACCAGCCAATAGACAAAAAACAAATTGGGCACAGAAGGAAGCCCTAAATGTTCTGTAAATCTGCTATGTTGCTTTGTACTGGTCTGTTTTTACCGAGAGGAAAGTCGCCAACGTCGACTCCCCAGATGGTTAGTTTGTGGTTATGTAGGGTGGGACCCACGAAAACCTCTCAGGGGTCAGGGTCAAACCTTATCCGGGACCAGTTTTCGCATGACATCAGTAAAATGACCTGACATTGTAAGCCTTGCTTCCTAATTATAGGTTCCATAGATCTTGTTTCCTAGCCTTAATCTGAGAAAATGCTCTCCCAGTGTGTACTCAGCGTCTAGACCTGTTTGTATATTCCCATCTTTGTTTTCGTTTAAAATTTAGAAACACCTAGAAATAACATAAACTCTCTTTAAATGTATAATACAATCACATGTTTCATATGATGCATTCTTTGCAATGTTGCCAACGTTGAATAATGTTAAATTATAATATTCACTACAAATCATTATATTTTACTGTTTCTAGTACTGTCGTTATTAACATGAAACAAACCACAATATAACCATAAATATAAAAATGTTAGACAACATGTAACTTAATATATTAAACATATTCAATGCATGAAACTACGTTATCAATTTGAAATTAATAATCCTTTTATTAACAAAAAATTACTGACTATATAACATATCTAATATATTATGTAAATGATGTTAATGTCCGTTTCTAATGCAATTGAAAAGATATGATAAAACAGGGGGTGGAAAGACAGGACACAGAGGAGAAGATTAAAAACTGTAGATATAATAGGAAATATAAAGAATTGAAGGTGGAGGAGGATATGCCGGAATACTTGAGGTCATGTAATGTAAGAGTTTTGTAAGAGGTCAATTAGGTACTTACTATCAAAGGAAATGATTATACGGCAGTACTAGTTTTATGAAAACTATATAACAAACATTAATTATTTCAAAATTCAACAATTGCTTGTTTATGCCAATAGACGAAGTAAATAAATGAATAAGTTAATTATACTATTATAGCAGTATGTAAGAAATAATCTACAGTAGTTTTAATCTAAGTGACACCAATGCAGATATCCTTTTATAAAGCCAATCTAAATACATGTGTTACTTCAAAAAGAAATAAGATACATTCGCATAGAATTAAATATGGCGGATGTGGGATGTGTCTTCTTAATGGGCTATCACACAGATCAGAAAAATTAGACTATATATATATACGTTTCTTACACTAGATACTCTATAGCGACATCTATCCAGAAACATGTAGTTGATGCAGTTGTATCATGCTCTGCTATTGTATTCAGTTTGGAAGATATAAATTTAGGACAATGAATACATACAGGAAGTGTCAGAGCCGAAGCTAGGGTGCTATCTGTTTTGGTAACAAAATATTAATTTATTTTTCTGATACTCTTTTCACAAAAGTTGTTAAATAGTATTTTTGTTTTATCAAACTATTTGCAACGCAACAATATTGACATTGAATTTGCAAAACTCTTGATCAAAGCCAAGTGATAAGGATTTTGAAAATCTATCAAATCATTTATTAACATACATTGTTCCGAACTCCAACATGTTGAAACAGATTTTAGGGCTAAAGGGAGTTGCAAAAAGAAATGCATGCGGGACGAACTTTGAAAAGATGAAAAGGTTGTGGATCTAATTGCACGCTTTCAATCTGAAACTTATTTCACAATCTTGGATTCACTAATAACACAAATGGATGAACGTTTTGCTGACTCTCGTAACACCGTTACTAATTTTTGTTGTCTTGACCCATCACAAATATCCGAGACAAGGAAATATTCTTTCCGAAATCTATACAAAATTTACGAAAACGATATTAACACTGAAGATACTAAAAATCAACTTAAAGAGGTTCTACCTTTCTTGATTGGAAAACAGATGGCACCAAGTCTGCCTAATTTGTCAATTTGTATCTATATATATATATATATATATATATATATATATATATATTATTTACGGTTAATTTTGACGTCAGAAGACACTATTGATGCTATGTTCCAGTGACTCGAGTTTCGAGCGCAGCCTCATTTTTGAACCGAATGTAATCTCTTTGTGACGTATGTTTGACAGTTGTATTTTGGCGTTGTCATTCTGCTGCGCGTGTTAAGTATTTTTCTTCTGACGTGTGCGATGTTGTCACATCTATCTGATTCTGATATTGAGTGTTGCTTCTTCTTTCGTATGGTTTTTTGTATAGTAGTTTTAGTGGAGTTAAAAGGCTATTGAATTTGCATTTGTTTGTTCGTTTATTAAGTTGTGGTTTAGCTTGTTTTTATATATTTCAATATGTTACACTATATCTAAGTTTTTGTGCCCTGTTTTTATTCTAATCATGCTTTCTTCCATTGGTTTGTTTTGATGACTGTTGTTGAGGAGGTGATTGGCATAGTGCGAGTGATATATATCCGGCCTTCTTGTTGCGTATTGGTGTTCTCTGTATCTTTTCTTAAAATTGCTGTTCGTTTTTCCAATGTAGAATTCCTTGCAAGTGTTGCATGTTAACTTGTACATACCGCTTTTAATGTATTTGTCCTTGCTAGTAATATTTCTGTGGAATGTGTTGCTAAGGTTGTTTTGTGTTTTATATGCTATTGTCATTTCGTACGGTTGGAAGACTTTTGCTAGTTTAAGGTATCTTTGTCGGTGTATGTAAATGTTATAAATTTTTTGTTTCTGTTGATGTGGCTGTTGCTGGTTTTCGGTTGTTTCATTATTTTATTATATATGTTGATAATTTGATTTCTATTGTAGCCTTTGGATTTGCCTATTTCAATATTTATTTTCTTACTCGTGACTTTATTGTGATATAGGTATATTTTTTAGTCTGTTGAAGAAGGATATAAATGCCGCATGTTTATGTTTCCTTGGGTGATTAGATGTTGCATGA
>WYDF02134724.1:0-22992 GCA_009867245.2 Adranes taylori
TGCAATCATCAGTAAAAACAAAATTTGCACTTTAAATTCACTATCATTCATAAATAATTTAAACAAAATCGTGGATCCTATCCACGATATAACTCTAGGATCCAACTTTTTGTCGGTTATTTTACGCATGAGGATACTGTGTAGCATTTTGTCAAAAGCTTTTTCCACGTCCAACAACAATACTTGCTCAATTGAAGCTTCTTACCTTACTAACACATCTCATTTCATAACTACTGACCAAATTAATAAATATTACACCCAAATTGAGACACATTTTTAAATTAATTATTTAGTCACTAATCTCACTCAAATAGTATCTAATTAAATGATCAGTTGATGAAATACTTGGAACAGTTAAAAGAAAATGAAACAAATGAACGAAAATAGTTATGTTTCTATTTTTTTTTTTAGTCTGGCACATAAATATTTATGTGCCAAATGTATCAATCTGATGTAAAGTATCTGTTCAAAATTGAGAATACAAATAACAATATTAAATAAAAGATAACTCACATAAGGAATATAGCTGGAAGAATTATCGGTTTTGCAAACAAATTAAATTATAAGCAAATCGAATTAGAAGACGGAAGAAATGGAAAATAAATCGGATAAAACATAAATAACTAAGTAAATAAGGAGAATACAAAGTTTTCATCGTCACCGCTACACGCCCGCAAGAGAAGCGCACCGCGCCTATCTATTTGAATAAAGCTATACAATTTGTCTCAAAACACGATAAGGGAGCGCAGCAGCCGCAGAGAAAAAAAGAAATGATAGAAAAAATCTTGAGTACGTAGTACACGACAAGAGGCGTTCAAACCGCGAGGGAGACAAGAACTCGAAAACGAAAGAAAAAAGCGATCATTACTGACAAGGATAACGACTTAATATGTAAGGACAAATATCTATTTCAATGCAGTGGCGTTCAGTATATCAAATACGTTTTTCAGGATAGACAAAAATTTAATTGTTTGTGTTTTATTCCTGTAATTCTCTCCTAGTTAGCAAATGTATTCAAAATTAATTTTATACATTTACTTTTTCATGATGTTCCTGGACATAAAGGGAGCATTTGTTAAGACTGTAAGGGATAACCTATGGAATAAGATGAAAGAAAATGAAATGGCGGAGAGAACGAGGAGGGTAAGAAGAAAACTATACGCTGGAACAGAGATTAGAACATGAGTGGGAAGCAATGTGCCAGAAATAAAAATGGCCTAATACAAGTATACCCGATTAATAGGAGAAGTGAAGAAGTTTTCCGGACCGGACAGAATGGAGGGGTGATGACAGGCAGTGAAAGTGTGATATGTAGATAATAGGCAAAAGTATGGCAAAAACAATAATAAAAGAAGAGGATTAAACCAGTTAAAAGATACGCACTGAAGAGAGGCAAGTAACTGTAAATGAGAAGGGTTAGCGCAATATGATGGTCAAAGTTAGTATGGAGAGAAAACAAATGAATGCGCGTTTCAAATGTGGGAATGGAGAAAGGTCTAATAGATACTGGATGACTAAAAGTGAGTGAGTATGTAGATTTGTCGGAGAAATGATGATAAATGGGAGCACAGCATTAAGGAATGTTTTGGAATTGTATGGACAGAGAAAAAAGGGGAATTCTTATCATTCTTATGTCCTTTAGTAAGCCAAGAAGCATAAGCCATCTGTTGGGACTTACAAGCGGGTTCTATTCCTTGCTATGGATTTCACTGTGCTCCAGTCTTGCCAATTTCTCCATGTTTAGCACGGTCTTCCCAATCTTCGTCTTCCCTGCGGGCTCCAGTCAAGGGCCTGTTTCGGAATATGTTCAGGGCTTCGCTGTAGAGTGTGGCGAAACCTGCGCGATTTCCTCCTTTCTATGGGGGTACCGCATTGAGCATATCCTGTTCTCTGCCATAGTTCTTCGTTGGAGACCACGTTTGGCCATCGGATTCTTAGCGTGGTCCTCAAAAATCGGTTCCACGCTACATTCAACATTCAACTCCAGCAATTGCAATTTTGTGTTGACATTTCGTTGGACCTCGTTGGACCTCCAATGACCTCCAATGGACCAATGACAATGGACCTTCAATGGACCAATGACATTTCGTTGGACCTACATATCGGGCACAGCTGGGCGACAGCTGCATTTGCCTCCCTTATTCGATGGGCAATATTTTGATCTGCTCTCCTGCAAGTTGAAATTACGTACCCTAGGTAGCAAAAAGTTTCAACTTTTCAACAGTTTCTCCGTGGAGGAGGGTTGGGTCATTCTTAGTGGGGTTAATTCGTAGTCTTTTGGTTTTGGCCTGTTGATCTGGAGGTCAATTCTCGCCGCTTCAATATGTGAGCTCCAATGGATACCCTTGTTTCCGTTGGTCACTACTTTCCGCATTATTTGATCTAGCGCTACTATGAATAAAATATGCGGGAGCAAACAGCCTTACTTTTCTCTAGTATTTATATCAAATGCATAAGAAAGTTCTCCCTAGTGAAGCACTTGTCTCCTGTATCTACTGTATCTTGCCTTAATTAGGTGCATTATTTTTTCTTGGACTCCGTAATTTCTTAAACTATTTTGGTCTATGCTGTAAAAGGCCTTTTCACAATCGACAAACGTCAAATATAGGGGCGACTGATATTCAAGCGTTTGTTCCACTCTGCTTCTAAGAGCGTTGCTTTGGTCTGTACAGCGTCTGCTCGCTCCGAATCTAATTCTCCCCCATACTCTAACTTTCCCCCCACTCAGTGCTTTTCTGATGGGATTTAATAGAATACGCGAAAAATTTTTACTCAATCAGCTGGCATTATTTCGGTATTCCACAATTGGTTTAGTAGATGGAGCATCATTTCTCCTATGAGATTAGCGTCGCTCTAGAGTGCTTCTGCAGGTATGATGTCAATACCTTCGGTTTTGCCATTTTTACATTTCTTGATTGCTGCCACCACAACTGCTCTAGTGATCAGGTTAAGTTATACCTTTAGCGGCTTTACATTTTGGTTCTCTTCCTGTTGATTTTGCCTCAGTTCAGTGGGTCGGTTCAGTACTTCCATGAAAAATTTCTCCCATCGTTTGAGCTAGTCTGGTCTGTGTTTGTTGAAAGGTTTCTTTGTGTATCTTTTGTTGGTTTCCTGTGGTTTAAATTTCTTTTAGACAATTGTTTGGTGATCTTGTACAGTTTTTTGTCTTGCATTTTATTCCGCAAATTCAGACATCTCTCCCACCAGTCGTTTTGTACCCCTCCTTGCGTTTTATTGCCTTCTCTATTAAGTAATCTGTTGTCTGTTTTGGTTTTATCTTAGCTACTTTCCTTTGTTCTCTAATATCCCATGTTCTTTGAGACATCCATGATCTGCGTTCTCTTATGCTGTATCCTAGCACAGAACCACATGTCTCTCTCTCGGCTTTGTTCTCTAATATTCCATGTTCTTTCAGACATTCATGATTTGCGTTCTCTTTTCCTGTATCCTAGCACAGAACCACTTGTCTCTCTCACGGCTTGCTTGAATTTGCTCCACTAGTCTGCTACGTCCAGCTGTTCCTCCTTTTCTTTTTGTAGTGACGGGAATATGTTTCTGCTAAGTTGTACTACGTTAAACTTTCTCTATCCATTTCTTCTTGGAACTTGCAATTCTGATCCGCATGGTTGCTGTCACTAGGTGATGGTCGCTTCGAAAATCTGCCCCTCTTCTCTTTCTAACATCTAAAAGTGAGCTTCTCCACATTTTACTATTAGGGAAGAGGCCAATTTTTTGTACTTTACCGTTGGGCGAAACCCAACTCACCTTATGGCAGGTTTTATAATGGAAGGTGATTCCCCTACAACCATGTAATGGTATTGGCAGTATTCTACTTTCCTTTCACCATTATCGTTTCTTTCTGCTACTGCATGCGACCCAATCGTTCTTCCTTCACCTTTCTTGCCAACTTCCACATTAGCATTCAGGTGACCTTGAAGAATATTTATGTCCTTCGTTTTCAATGTATCAAGAACTTGTTCGTAGAACAGTTGCTCAGTTGTACAGTTGGCGTAGCATTGAACCACCGATATGTTTCTCGCTTTAGATCAGAATCTTGCTGTAACGATTCGCTCTGAGATAGGCTTCCAGTCCATAAGCGTTGATTTTGACTTCTTGGTAAGAAGAATGCTTACACCTTCAAAGTGGGCTGTCCCTTTTCTCTTCCTGGGTACAGAATGTTCTTGTTGATCACTGTTGATTGTCGTCGTTTTCCCTCCCATCTTGTATCACTTAATCCGAGAATATCTAGGTTGTAGTTCTTGATTTCATTCCCGCCTGTGCTAGTTTTTCTGCTTCTCACATGCTTCTAAAGTTCCGAATAGCGTTTCGCGTAGTCTGTTTCATAGCAAAGTTCGTCATAGTTCAATTCTCTTGGTTTGTTCACACTTCTGTTTCGATAATAGGTATTTCTAGGATGGGCAGGTTATTGGCCTACACCAACTGAGCTTGTTGATGAGGCTGCCACCTACTGGGCAACAAGCTTCCCTGGAAACTGCTTCATAAGATGGCTGCGCCCATTTCCTGGGATGAGAGAAATGCCTCTATCCAGGTTACAGCTTCTTCACTCCTCCTTTCTTAGACGGGCTTGTAACCGTCCATGGTGGAGTTTAGGAAAGAAACAAAGAGGGATCAAACAATGTATTGCTGGATTCTTGTTTATGTTGTTTTGTTTCAAGTTTTTGCTGCTTTAAGTTGATTAATTCAATTTTGAATCTGTAATTGAAATATTAATTAATTCAGAATCACTAAAGTAAATATATAAGAATTTATGCCAATAGAGGTTGTATTATTATTATTAATATGAGAGTTTTCTGATTTTGATGTATTATGATATTTAATTTAAAGGAAACTCTAATCAGATTGCGAAAACAGTGTACGAGATTTATTTGCTTTTTCAAATGTTGCTTTTATAAGGCTATACATTAAAACAGGAAAACTGATTTTGTAAAGCAAATATTATGCTCTCAGATAAATAGATATTCCAGTCGCAGCACACCTAAGGTAAATAAATTGTAAGCAAACATTAATTAGTTCCTGCTAGTAATATGCAAGCAACATAGGCCACTACAAATGATCTTTGCATGACTAAGTTGATCTTTGCAGAAACTTGGTATATCTACCATGAAAATTGTCATGTATTATTGTCAGAATTAAATTTTAATATTTTCAAACTGCAGTCTTCTCTTGCGGAAACAGTATCGAATCAAGTTCTTAGTATTATTCTTAGGATTGTTAATTTTTAAATTTTCTCCACGAAAAATAATTATTGAGGGCATCAATTCAATGATATCAAACAGTCAGTGTATTGGCATTGTTTGCTCGGCATGCCATTATCAATTCTCAACTAATCGTCCACCCCTTGTGAATATCGTTTTGGTTTAGTTCATAGATGCGCCCACTATTCTTGTGTATGTATAGTTTTGGGGTACGTTTTATATGCGTAAGCATTTTTTTACGTGAAAGAGGAGAGAAAGAGTTCTAAGTTAACCATGAACAGATACGATCGTAATAAAGTCAGCGGGCAGATTTCGGCCTTAGCGCTGAAAGTAGTTTAGTTCAATTAATTAATTAATCAGATTGTTGTTGTTTAGTAAGTGCTCAATTGTAGTGATAGCGGGCAAAGTCATTTTTGCCTTCGCGCTACTAGATTCGTGTGTCTAATATCAAAATGCATACAATTTATTCGTTATCTTTCGGCAGCGGGTGTGCAAGAAGAAACCCATTTCCTCATTCCACACCTTTTCCTTATTCCTATCGGCAGAAGGGAATGAAGACAACAACCGTCTCGTTAAGGTAAGTCGCATTTTTGTTTGTTTGTTAACTATTAGCGGTTATTTTTTCCGTTAACTATTAGCGGTTATTGTTAACGGAAAAACTTGGTACGATCAAGTATATATTATGTTTCATGGCAAAGTTTGTAAACTTTTGTCTAGAATCACTTATATTCTACACAAACCTTTAAAACAAAGCAACTTAGCTTAGTACTTCTGCTGCTTGCCGCAATAAATCATAAGTTCCTTTAAACAAGTGATAATGTTATTGTAATTTAAAGCAGAGCACGTTCCGTAAACGACCTGTAAGGATTAAAGGATCAGTTAATAAACTAAAAGGATTACAGCTTCAAACTCTTTACGAAAATCTTTTGTTGAATTTTACGCGCTAAAGATACATTTGTACATGTATCTGCTTAGTTTCGTATTCTTTGTAGATAGAGTGTTTTGCACGTTTGAGTTGCTACTACTGTGGTCTCTGCATACACATTGTGTGTATCTATTTTTCGATAAAGTTTGTGTCTAACAGTTGAACATAGAATTTCGTCGTCCAAGACTTTTCAGAACTTTGCTTTGCCACGTATTATGTTTCCTTTGTTGAGTAAAGTAATTTTTATTTTATATCGGATTGAAAGAGTTTAACTTTTTGAGCTTTACTGCAAGAAAAGTGAATAGACAGATACAATGGCGACCTATTTAAAAAAACAACGGATATCTTAGGTCTAGTTCTTATAAAATTTCTTTCTCCAAATATTTTCAAATAATGTTTTTATTATGAAAATGTTGTTAAGTATTAAATTTTAGAAATGTATTTTTATAAGACCTACCCTATAAGACCTACTTAGAATTTTTGTAAGACGTACCCCTGTTACAAAATGTTTTTTTTTCTACTGAATCGGTGAATTACCTGACTCTGTATGTCTACGATCTCATAAACTCATTTCAGTAATCGTAATAGTTATACAAAACAGAAACCAGTTTCCTTCTATTTTGTCAACAACAAAAACAAGAAACGAATCAAGTAAAGAAAATGTTTCGATTCCATCTGTCAGCATTTCCATCCACCAGCCTTCCCCAAGTGCGGAGAATTCGTCCACTTCTGAGGCTGAGGAAACTTCACACGTCAGTTTTGATATTGTAGTATATGCGAAAGATTTGAAGTGTTTAATCATATTTGGATGTCAGACACTTATTTAAGTTTTTGGTGAATTAAATTTGGCGTTGCAAAGTAGGCGCTAACTTCAAAAAGCATTCTTGGTTGGCATATTCTGCTGCCACCGTGGGAAGTGTGCATTACCTCTGGACTAAAAGGCGGAGGTCGTAGCAACCATGCGCTCTCCGGTTACAAAACTGAAATGAACATATTTGAAATATCACCTATATTGGGATAATACAAAATTAATACAAGTTTCCAATATAAATACAAATTTTAATACACATTTAACTAAGATTAACAAAACAAAATATTTTCATTCATAAACATTGTCGAGGGAAAAGAAAGACCAACGCCTTACATATTTGCTCGCCTATTGCTTACCAAGCATCTCCCCCTTCCCCCGTTTTCCTCACACCATCTTTATCCTTCTTCCACTAATCTCTCTTTATTAATTCCACTCTTATCCTTCTCATAATGTACAAATCATTCCCTTCCTCCCCTTGTCTAGCACTCACATTGTATTGAATATATATATATATATATATATCTGGTACGAGAACGATTTATATATATATATATATATATATATATATATTAAAGTAGAATTTAAATTTCCTTAAGTGCATAATTTAGCTATATCACAATAGCCTATCTGTTCGCACCGAATAAATCTCATTATTCTAATTTGAGATATTCTATAATCTCATTGAACGTAATTTTAATTGCAAAATTGAAATATGTTACTGTCAAACGACAAGATCTCGTTTCGTCGTTTCGCTGTCTCATCAGGCATGAGTGTTTCAATTTAGTTTGACTGCCGTGCCTCAGCCTTTTGGGTCTACTATAGTCGCTTAAATGTGTGTATTTTTGTCATTATACCATTAGGATAGCAGAAGTTCCAATCTTTGCAATTGATAGCAAGTTGGTCGGATTTACCAGTTAAATAATGTGTAAGTATACCAAATGTATACAAGCCATCGTTCTTGCGCTTGTATGAAATATTAAAGTAGAATTTAAATCTACTTAAGTGCATAAAATAGCCTATATGTTCGGCCTATATATCACAATAGCCTATATGTTCGGACCGGAACTCTTGCTATACTATCTGTTTCCTAATGGCATAATGATAAAAATACCCTAAGCAACTTAAGATGTTACATTTTTTCACAAGGAGGATTGTGTAACAGAGTAAAGAGAAACCTGCCTGTGGGTGTTAAATGGTCATGTAAAGAGCACGTAGATCACATGAAGAAGACTGGAGTTCGAGCATGCTTGACTAAGGAAGTATAAGGCATGTCTTTAACGAAGCCAAGAGTGGAATTTTGATGAATTGATAAATAATTTGCGTGAAAAGCTACTAAGATGGCGCAAAAGTCATCACCCTATCAGAAGATGCTCTTGTTTTTGCAAATGGCGCTTTATGTCATCAGAAGTTTGACATTAGTGAAGTAAACAGAAGCAGAATTCACGCACATAAAGCACACGTCGCTACACTCATCAAGCACGCAGAATAATTGTGACAATCCATCGAAATTTTGCGAAATGCTTGACGATGTTTCCATGCAAAGTCCAAATAGTGCATCAGCTATTGACTGTAGACCGAAAATTGGGTGTTAATTTCAGCCAAGCCCTTCTCAACCTCGACCGCGATGAGGATGATTTTCCATTGAAAATATATCATGAGCGACAGGCGCATTTATACCTATGCGGATACGTAAATAAGGAAAATTGTAGCTTCTGGGGTACACAAAATGCATGAAGAGCTATTACATCCTCTCAAAGTCACTGTTTGTTGTGAGTTTTACGGTGAAAAGGTGATTGGCCCATATTTTTTCTAGGACGGGTTCGGCAACACTGTTACTGTGACTTATGAGCGCTACAGAACCATGATCAATGACTTTTTGCTTCCGCAAATTGAGGAATTGGGTCTATAATATGTCATTCTAGCAGGACGGTGCAAACGCACAACAACATAAGCGACAGTGAACATACTATAGCAATAGTTTTCCGGCATTTCGCAAGCGTTAGCAAGCATATACCGTTCTGGCGATTTGCAGTCCAGATGTTCCAGACTTCTTTCTTTAGGATTTCTTGAAGTCTCTGGTCTATACGAGCAAGCCTCAGACCTTGGCAGCCCTAACTGAGAACATCCGACTAGAATTGAGAGATTTATTGGCAGAAGTTTAGATAAGAGTCATGGAAAATTCTATGAAACGAGCCCGAATGTGCGTCAACTCTGGCGACGGCCACTTGACCGATATTATCATTGCGATTTAATGGAACAAAATTTGAAGATCTCTAAAAACATAATCAATAAACAGAACCAATTATTTTTATTTACAAACCATGTTACTGCCTTGGGAAATCGAGTGAGGACTTTTGCACCACCTTGAAAGAAGAAGACATTGATAGGCTAGTGGTTCTGGAAGATCTGTGCCTGGAATAGGAGAATTAGAAAATGGATTTTTAGGCTATGATGGAAAGTATAAAGAAAGTCAATGGATTAAGCAAAGAATGCAAAAGGGAAGAGATTTGAAGGTGGATGGAAAAACAGGAATTACTAGTAGGTAATGCATTTATGAAAAAACATTCAGACAAACAATACAAATGCGGGATTGTAATTGACTACCCTATAATGAGCAGCAGAGGATATTGTTAAAATGAAGAAAGGGAGAAACGTGTGAATCGGATCACTTTCGGTTAGAGTTGGAAAAAGTTGGAAAGGAAGGCTAAATGGGAATGTACGATTCATCAGAATGAAAATACAAATGCTTGTAAAGAAAAGAGCGGGTTTAGATGGGACGACAAGGAACTAATTAAAGTTGAACAGAGATTGGAAGGAGGAAACTTGTAGAGATAAAATGTATAAATGAAACAGTGCTGGAAATTAGGAGATATTTGTTAAAAAGGCAGGAAAGAGAAGAAATGACAATAGGGAAAGATGTAGTGTTTTTGGCGAAAAGTAGATGAAACAAAGGAGAAAAACAAAATGAAGAGGAGAAATAAAACGGAACGAATATATGAAAGCAATAATTAAAGACCCCTAAATATCGTTGAGCAAAATTTTCGTTCGTTTCTTCTTTAGTTCTGTCTCGAAACGTGTTAGGAAATTAGCACTCGTGGCTAGTTATTGCAGTTAATTGGCCAGTTAACTAGTCACTAAAGACATAGGAATCACAGAAGATCGTGGCCGTTGAGAGAAATCCGTACAACGAGAGAAATCCATTGTGTTAATTGTGGTTTACTTTTTGACGTATAATAATGTATCCAAGTTTTATCTACGGTGACATATCGACAAAAAAAATCATTCTATTCAATTACATTTAATCTTAACAAAAGAGTCATTGGAAATTAAAGTACAAGTGCTCATTTGCGCTACAGTTAGCAACCACGGAATCCATCTTAGGGTTAACTGTTTCAAGTCTAAATTTGATGTAAAATATTCTTCAACCGTTCCGTTAAAATTTTTACTTCATTAGCTACCGCGCCCACTCTCACCCGACGGTCATGTTTACAGTGGTCTAGGCTTTATCAATCAATTCTTGAGTGGATACAGTTTATAAAGGTTCAGCAACATACGTAGTCATATGACCACTTTTGAAGGCAATAATCTATTTGCAAATGATTTCATGCTAAGGAGCAGATTCATGATAATACTTATGTAACTTTTCTTAGATTTTTTAAATGTTCTTCCCACCTAAAAAATAATATTTCATTAAAACACGAAATTCCTTTTTATCTACTTTTGATAAAAATAGGCACATTGTTTACTTTAAACGACTGTCAAACGTAAACTAAACAATAGATTTGCACGAAATTTTGAAAGCAGGTTTCTAAAAGCTGTGAGAGTCGTGTCAGGTTTCAAAAAGTCACTCCTCCGTAAAAGAGCCCTCGTATATATGTATGTTATCTATTTTGCTAACGAAGTCCATGTAAAAGGTTACTTTTAGAAAAAAACAAACATAGACCTGCGGACTTGTAACCTCTTGGCGGTCCAAGTCGAGATTGATAAATTGTCGTGGTTTTGTACTAAAAACATTAGGCCTTTTTTTCTTCGTTCTCTTATGTTCCATACGGATTCACCCCAAAATGTCCTACATGGCTTGTAAAAAGTGTGTAGACAAGAAACGAACTACTGTTGTTAGTTAATTTCTAGCTAAAAGAAAAAACTATTTCCATTGCTCAAGCAATATGTAAAGCGAAACACTACAATTATATTGAAGTAATAATTTATATTTTTTAATTATATATTTTGTAGCAAATTATATGTTTTTTTATGCTAAATAATATTGTGTCGTGTGCTTTTCATTATCAGATAAATTAAATACAATTCTGGATCCGAGGTTTACAGAAGCATTTATATTAATCCACAGATGCATATGTGGGTTTTCTAGCGACCCCCAGATATGTTAGAAACATAACTTGCTTCTTACTTCAGTGATGTGGTACTAGGCCTCAAGGAATTTTTCTTTTTATGCAGCATTTGATGAGTGGTATTGATACTGAGGAGACATAATCTTCTGCAAATTCATTCAAATTCGCCTCTCAATAGAAAATATAATATTTCAAGAATATATAAAAATGGCGCTTATTTGACGGTAATACTTTTCGATCCGCTTAAAATCCTTTCAAGGAATATAATAAGTGTACATGCCTGTCCAGCAAGGCATGTCGCTACAAACACACCATAAAGTGCTTTTGACATATCTATTACTTATGCAATGCTATAATAAATACAATCGTTCGATTGACGCTCTAGTTAATCAGACGCGCTTAGCACTGCCTATTCGACTCCGTGCCTTTTTAAAGATACACGTATTTGAATAACGATGCAAAAGTATATTGCTCGTCATTGTTTGGATCGTGCACCCTGGTAGAAGAGCTGGCTAAACCGCTAATTTAAAACTAGCTAAATTAAATTACAGAGCGACATCCGAACTTTACAAAAACGATAATAAACAACATTTAGATCAAATGCAAGAACTTAAAAGCAGCAAACGCGTTATACTCTATACACAATCAACCATTATTACAGGCTATGCATCAACTATAAGTGAGACTGCATGGCAATGACAAAAGCAATACAGCCAAATAGGCCAAATTGAGCATCACACCTCGCGACGAGTCAATGAACTGTGACAATAGATATGCAGAAAGCAATAAACACACTATAGACACCAACAACTAGTCAAATCCTACAGGTAACCACAAACGGAGGCAACAAGCAACATAAACCGAAAAACAAATAGAACGTGAAATAGCCACGAAACCATCAACTCACAGAAAACAACAACATCAAAATATGCGAGAAGCACAATGTGACCAACAGCCATTCCAAAACTCCCTCCCATTATCCTGAGAGACAAATTTACAACATGCACTCAAAGAGAAAATCATACCGTACATACGAGCGATCATCACTGTTAACGGCATCTCTATAACAAGTCACACAATAAACGACTTCCGAGAGCTTTTTAGACTACTAAAAACTAGGAAGCTACAATTTCAACGTACGAGCTAGGAAGCTACAATTTCAACGCAGAAGAAAGCTACATACGAGCTACACAGAGAAAAGACATTAAAAGTTGGAACACGGAGAATGATCACCGAACTCGTCGAAGACGAAATTAAACAAGACTTGGAGGAAAAATCCTATGAAACCATCCGAGTTTCTCCTGCGAGTCTCATATATGATTCGCGAAAATTACCTGCTTAAACTATAAGAGACTATAAAGGTAGAAAAAATTCCAATGGACTTTTTGGGTGGATAGCCATTTCTGCGATAATTTATTTAAGCTTTATCAACACCCTCTTTTTACAGAACATCATTGTATTGGTGTAAGTGAATATACTTTAACTCCATTTTGAACCTATCATCGGAAAATATTGTTTGATTGAAAACTCTCTATGTTACATATATGCGAGCTGTCACTTACAGTAAATCTATATTCACTTATGCAAATACAATGATGTTCTCTAAAAAGGGGGTGTTGATAAAGCTTAAATACCTTATAGCAGAACTTGCCATGCACCCAAAAAGTCCAGGTGATTTTTTTCTAGCTTTATAGTCTCTCATCTATGATTCGCAACGTTTCGAAGATTACCTGCTTAAATACTTGATTAGTTAATGTCATTGCTTCATAATGCAACGATATCCATTCACATTATTTGTTAATATACGTATATACCGCTAGTATATGATTTCAAGAGTAACCTGTGATGTATAAACGTGACATGGTTAGTCCCATATTCGTTCTATTGTGCATTACATTAAAATGCATGTTAACACCATAAAAAAAACTGATTTCTCTTCAAAACGTTTGGTAGTCTTCATTAATTGGAATAAAATTGTAGAAACAGATCGCGAAATCAGATCTAATTTAAGAAATATTTCAAAATAATCTTAATCACCTTTGTAAATGGCAGCTCGCTTACTTGTAACATATATAGAGTTTTCAATTAAACAATATTTGTCCGATGATAGGTTCAGAATGCAGTTAATGTATATCCACTTATCCAAATACAATGATGTTCTGTAAAAAGAGGGTGTTGATAAAGGTTATTAAATACATTATAACAGAAATGGCCATCCACCAAAAAGTCCATCGGAATTGTTTCTAGCTCTATAGTCTCTCACATATGATTCGCAACTTTTTGAAGATTACATGCTTAAATAATATAAATTTTTGAGTACTCAAAAATTATACGAAGTAATGCAAAACTTCAATAGCTAATTTCAAATAAATTATTTTACATCCTTATACAAATTATTGGAATAAAGTTTGAATATTAATTAGAAAAGCCATGTCACGCAGAATTTGCTTCGAGATTAATATATTTCAACTAACATATTTAATAAAAAAACTAACGAGATTTATCTATTACAAGTAACTTAAAATGAATTATGGAGAGAAAAGGTTTACGTACAATTGCTACTATCATTCGTAGCATTATAGTAACACGTATGAAACCTTTTATGTCTAATATTATCTATGAGCTAATACATAATAGTGGAATGATAACAAAATTTAACTTTAGACCCTTTTAACTCATGTATATATCATATTTTCAATATCATAGAATAAACCGGACATTAGAAATACGGACACGGATTAGTGAATAAAGTTCAATCTTTTCTAAACGCGTTTAAAATATAGGGTTGACAAACAAGTGAACCCTACTGGAATAGAAATTAGGTTATATATTTAAAACAATATAAAGCTCTACTTCATTTAATATATACATGCAACGTGTCTAAAAGGACATACTGGTTCCCTGAAAGTGATCGATGTTTCCCTGTAACATGTTCTGAACTTCCTATATGTTCTCCACATGTATATTTTGACGCATTAGTTGCATTTAGCTTGTGTAGATTTATTGATCTTGTTAATTTTATGAAGTAGTTAATGTACAATATTATTCTTAGGTCGTTATGGAACAGGCCTTACGTAAATGCAAGTGTAAGCCCACTTTTAAAATCTTTTTAAGTCATCTAGTAACTTTTCGAACTACCAAAGTAAGTCTAGTTATTTTTGGAACGACCACAAGCGATAACAGATAATAATTAAAACATAACCTCTAATATGTGTTTTTACATTTAACACGTCGCCACCTCCCATCGAATGTATAATGCTATAGGAAACCAACGATGCGGGCATTATCTGAAGGTCGACCCATTCGTTGCTCAATAAGGTCCGATCCATTCACCATTTCATTATCCATATAAGGTAACGATATAAAAGGTAACGTTATGGTGGATGCGCTGGGCTATAATGAGCTGAAGTGTTCCAGCTCCGGTAGTTTTTCCGTACTACTTTTAATTTCGAGCTATTGTTAACACTCAGTATACAACTGACTTTTACAAAGTAGGAACTATAAGAGGTTTTTAATAGAACACTGTTCTATTTACTGCTATTACTGAAGTTAGTTAATAAATTGGAATGTTGTAGATAAGTTCATAATACGAAAACTGCAACAGGTATTCATCTGATCAGGTCAGCTCAAAAAAATCGTTATAGCTGAGTGTGGCTGAGAACGTAGCGTCCTCCAGTTTGAGAACATCAGAGGAATTAGGCGTATACATAGCCATTTTGCACCAAACTATCTTAGTATTATTAAAAAAAACTAAGATAAACAAGAAACAAAAACACGATTGGGGAACTCCGAAATATCCATTTCGACTAACAGACCCCAATCAGACTCCCTTTCGGAATGATAGCTAATGTCTGTCGTTTAGTCATCTACCCTTCCTTTTTCCCTATTTCCTCTTGTATACACTGCATAATTTCCACCACCCCTCCCTAGCCGCTTTTCCACACACTCCAATACTCTGCTAATTCTCTCTCATTCCCATTCAATTCTATTCCTTTACATTTTTCAAGCAGTGTTCTCGGTTTTCCGCCTTTTCCTCACAAATCCTAAATATTTTCGTACTCTCTGCCATCCAGTATCTATTTCCACTCTCTTCAATTACACATCTGCATCTCGCAAGCGTTCTCTAATTTTACATAATACATCCTGTCTTTCAACATAATCTAGCTTTCCTCTCTCAGTCCTTAACCATTTATATCATTTATTATACCTGCTATGTCTTACTTTTTCATCTCTCTCCAGCTTTTATACTTTCGCCATTCTCTCTTCCACTCTATTAATCATGCCTCCCCAGGACCTTATTCTATTGTACCATTTAATCGACAACCATTTTTCCAACTTATGTTTTCATATGCTTTTTTTCTCCTCAGAAACCAATCATTTCTTCTTATGTCCTATTGAACCTTATTCATTTCTGCCAGATACATAATCTTTACCAACATGTCATTCTCATCCATGACCACCTTTCTCAATAACTTGGCCATCTTTTTGAATGGCCAAGTTATTATCAACTTCTTGTAATAAAATCTCATACGGTGTAAATTACTCTACTCCTATTATTCTCTTCAGACTTCCCATTTGCAGTTTTTCCACTTTCTCTCCTGCACATATTGCCTACACTTAAGTCCTGTACATCATTATATTTCTAACACACACATCCATATTAATCATCCATTATTTTTACCGATTCCCCAAAATTTCCTATCCGACAGGCCTCTCATTCTTTTCATTGTCCCTCTCGCAATCTTTGTCGCCATCTCAGTATGCTCCTTGAATACCTCGTTCTTCACCATCAATATATCCCAATTATTTCTATTTCTTTATCGTTTTTAACTTCTCTCCCCCAATTTCTAATTTATCATTTTTTCTTTCTCGCTCTTCTCTCTTGCACTTTTGTCTTTTCCACTTTCTACTCCAACCCTCTTCTATACAAGTAGCCTATCAGTCTTTTTATCAGATCAACCATTACTTCACTAGCCCTGCTATACAAACTATATCATACGCGTAACTCATCTACCATATATTTATTTCGCTATATTTAATTTCCCCAATTGTGCATTTTCTGGGGGAATTAAATTCCCTCCCCTATTGATTTCAAACTATTCTGATGCATTCTAGTCTATCCTCTCTCTTACTTTTGTTCACTAGTACATTTCTCTTAGCATTCTTCTCTTATCATTCCTCTCCAACAATCTCTCTCTTATTAGTCAATCAAATGCAGATTTTAGGCCTACAAACAACATATATAACATCCTCTTTTGACCTATTACTTGATTTACTAAATAATTTAACGTCAACCTGTTGTTTGTAGTCCTCCTATCCTCCACAAACCCTGTCCATGTCTTTTCTAAAATATTTTATTCTTACATCACCCTTTTTTATTGGGTTACATATTTGTAAAAATAAAAAATGCTATAAAAGTTTGTGCGAATGGAGCCTTACCAAATCATATTGGACAACATTTGTTGTCAGCAGGAAGGTGCCGTATAACACACAGACGGTAAAATAATAGCTCTATTACATGAAAAGTATAATTTCTCGAACTGGAGATTTCAATGCACCGCCCAGATTATGTAATTCAACACCAATAGTAGTTGCAGACCGTCGTTTCTGGACAGCCGCAGAGCTGCCAAGACCTGTTCCAAAATCGCTCTAAAATATATCTGTTCCACGATATTGGTAGTTTAGGTCTGACATAAATAGTCGCACGCACTTGCTTTTGATGCCAGAGATGACGACCATGACGTCATTGACAGCTTGGCTGGAAATCGGAATTATTTAATATTTGTGTAATATCTGAATTTTGGGCTGGTAGAGTCTGCTGGGAGCTGGAAACTCCATCGTCGGGGTCTGAGTGGGCTCTTCAAGTATTAAAAAATTTAAAATAGAAGAAATTTCTAGCCAAACTGTCATTGACGTTACGGCCGCCAACTTGGTTATAAAACGCACATGCGTGAAGCTATTTATGTAATACCCAAAATAACGGTATCGCGAAACGGTTACATTTTACAGCGATTTATTTCGAAACAGGTGTTGGTAGTTTGACGGCTGTCCAGAATCGGCGCTCTGCCACTATTATCATTTTTATTTGCAACTAAGAAATAGTCTATGAAATTTAACACAAAAATAATTAAAGTGTATAAAGGGAATACAAATAGAAACTTACCAAAACGCTAAAATGTATTTCGTTATTAAAAATTTAAAGTAATTTTCTTAATCTGAAATTATGTTATAGTAATTATCTTCATAACACTATCATACACCAACATAGTTGGTTTCTCTAATATTTTCCATATTAATTTTAGATTCACATATGCAATATAATATAAGTTAACTGTATTATTGTAGATACTTGTAGATGCCTGTAGATGCTTGTAGATGGTAAATATTGTAAATGCCAACTGTAAAAGGTTTTACCCGGAATTACATACATATACAAAAAGCAATAGAAACGTTGCCCCAAGAGAGTGTTAAAATTAAAACGGTATGATGAGAATAATAAGCAGATTCTATCTCGACTTTTAAGAGGTCGAATCAAAACCATATATTCATATGAGGCGCAGAAACAACAACAATACAATATTATACTACGACATGTGTAATAAATAATTAGTCAATGAAAATTAACATATTATTTGGTCTAAACAAAATTGGAGGAATGAAATTGTAACGTTATGTGCTTCCACCACTACAAATTTTTGTTCTTACTTCCAATAATACTTAGCAACTATTCCTAATCCTGAAGAACTGAATTTTCCATTTCTACGTTTATTTTGTCTGTTTTACCATGCTCAGAGTCTCATTCAACAAGAGTAATCGCTGACCATAAAAATGCGATTAATTTCTTCCAGGTGGGGACATTGCTGGAGCATCGTCAAAACCATTCCTCTAGAATAGGAGTTCGTATTTTGTCCATCACATGAATCACCACTTTTTGCACTTCTTGCAGAAAACGTGATAATTGCTTAAGATGTGACAAATACATGTGCCCTGTCTCAGACTTTCGTTCGCGATGCTGCTACCGGAGTGTCTTAGCGACTCTCACAAATGCCGCAAACAAGTATCTTAATTATTACGGAATATAACAGCCTTCGGACATATGTATTCTCGGGCGCCAGGCCAGTTTAACGTGAGACCGCACGTTGGAACCTGATCTTCTTGCTTTCCGGTGGTCAGCGGCTTACTGAGGGCACAAATAGCTATAAGAACGTTAGTAGTCCAGTTCATCTTGTTCTTGTGGACAACTAAAAAGATTTATTACTAATTAATAAAACACCATTAACGAGTTAGCAAAATGACGTCTATTGGTCTTCTAGACAATATAAACAAAGAAAGAAATATATGTATGCATAAATAAATATCAGTAATAAATGTCAATTTACATTAATGAAGAAATAATGGCGGTTAAATAGATGATAGCATTTCTATTATCAACAAAGCTAAAGGTGATAAAGCAGGACAAATGTATAATAATAAAACAAAATAGAGATCGTGAATTTAAAGCAACTCAAATGTACGTCGATAATATATACAAAACAATAATAATGCGGAAAGTATGTACAAATAGTCAATAATAGAGTCGGGAAGGCGGGGAGTAAAGTTAAATGAATAACGTAATGAATAACGGAAAAGGTAAATATTCTAAGATTCTTTACTATGATGCGTAACACTGTGAGGCACACCAGTGTTACTGCTGCTATGTGACTAAAACTAAGCCTGAGGCGCATAGGTTAAAATTATACACCCTACTATATGGTGCGAAAAGAATAATATGAGCGCATAACACTGTAAGGCGCATCAGCGTTACTATTGCCGCGTGACTACAACTAACCCTGTGGCATGATTAAATGTATCAGATTAAATGTCTACACTCTAGTAGGTAGGGTAAAAAGGAAAAGTATGGGCATTTAACACTGTGAGGCGCATCAGCATTACTATTGGCGAACGACTACAACTATCCCTGAGGCGCACAGGTTAGTAGTATACGCGCTAGTTTTATAGGAGGTTGATAGAATTGTGGAAAAGAAACAAAGCTATTCAAAAATCCACATGATAAGCAAAACTGTGTATAGTATATAAAATTGCTCACCAAATGTATTATTTTCTCGGCCACTATCGCTGGCCGCCGCACTGTCTGTTTTCTCGGCTTGGCTGCCTTGGCTGGTTGTCGGCTGCTGGCTGCTGCTGCTGGCCATCTTGTTTTCAAGTTCGCAAAATTGGAAATAAATTATTCTATTCAAAATCTCTCTATTTATAGGCGTTAGTTATTATACGGGTAATGTATAGTCAACCATACGACATTTCTTAGTCGATACAGTTTCCCAATACAATCCTGTGTAAATCTCGATATTAATTTCATACTATGTGAAACACAACACACAATTCATATCTCGGTTGTATTTCACACTTTATAGTAGAACGCAGCGCCCTATGCAGTAGCGATAACCAGTCAAACACATCCAGTGGAGCATGCAAACAGTCGAAATGTCTTTCGCATAACCTGCTTTCTCTATATACATAAGAAACTAGCGTGCATAATCCGTTAAACATTATATATGGAAAACATATTAAACACAGGCGTGTGCGCTACAGCGACAGTAAGATAAGCGATAATTTATTTCTCTCTCTCTCTCTCTGCTGCATGTAATTGGATAGGCGTTCAATTTGATTCCCCTACTGTCATACATCAGCTGAGCGATGCGTTTATTTATAACAATAATAGGGTTATTGCAAAATGCATTTGACTAATTTATAGCAGCAGAAATTATGTTTGTTTATCAGTTTAATAGAAAATACGTCTTATGTACCAGTGACGGCAATAATTATATTTATTTTACATTTAATCTTTTTAGATACAAATTAAATAATAATTTTCATTTATTTATTTTGCAGGATTACGTAATTTTTAGGATACTTTTAACTTCTAAGTAACATGCTTTGTTACAGGCGAATTTGTTTGCTCTTCTGCCTCCTTCTCCTTCGTGCCACATAAAACATGTTACATCTTTTATCTACGTCTCGCGGAATCTCAACTTAAACGTCCAAAGCTGACGAATTTACAAAAGGCATTGGCATAGTATTTAATCATGTAGTCCGTCGCAACAATTTTTTTATTTTCTCTTTTTTTTAATATGTACCACTCCGCATTTTCTTTGTGCTTCCTTTTTCGTCCATTACAGACTTTAGCTCATCCACAGTTTCCCCCCTTTTTCTTTTATTGTGAAAAAGTCACAATTATTGCCGGTATCAAATGATGCGTCTTTTCAATTCACGTTCATATATTGAGTTGCAAGCATGTTTATTTTTTTTTTACTTGATCTTTTTAGAGTAAGCAAAAGGTAAAATAAACTTACGCCAAGACTTGAAAGCATTGTTTGCTTTAGCAAAATGTTCATACCGTACCATGTGTTACTTATTTAAAGTAAACTGTAATTTATACAACCGAACAAGGGAAAAACGTATCAAAGGATTTGAGCCTATTTGTTGTGATGAGATTGAGAAGCAGTACAAATCAATTATCAAAATCAATTACAGTGGTGTAAATCCATTCTATAATTTTGTTATTAGACTCCAAATACATGGAAGTCAGAAACGTTTCTCTTCTTAAATTTATAGAACCTGGTTTTTAATAGTATATTAATTCATAAACATTACCATACATATTCGAATTGTTTCCAAACATTCAATATGTTACATCCCTGCGTAATAATATGTAAGTTTCAGATTAGCGTTAGTGTGTAAGTTTTCTACAATTGTCAAAATTTGAATATTATCAGCCCTTGGTTATGTGTAAAGTTAAACGTGATGAGATTTTACAACTTTAGGTCGAGTTTACGTTTTTGATTGTGAATTCATACCTATCTCCATTACTAGTACTATTATTATTATTATCATCGTTATAACACGTTAAATCACAAACCTATTTATCACACACATATAGATATATATATATATATATATATATATATATATATATATATATGCAATAGCGGTGTACTATAATGATGTGTGTTGTTATTGAAATTTATAATACATAGAGATGAGTCGACACGCGATTTTAATTGAGAGACAATGATAGTTGAAATTAATTATAATTCAAAATTTGTTAAGCCGTTCCATTCCATTCCATCAATAAAATTAACCAAGTAAAAGTAGCGAATTAGAAATAATTTGATTTTTGTCAACATTTGCTCTTCTGAGTAGAACATTACTGTCTTCCAACTCATCGGTGTCTTATGCGGCCGTATATTCGGATACGTCTATTCTTCAAACTTCGTAAAAAACATCGCATATCAACATGGAACATCGGAGGACTGTTAAAACCAGACAAATTATATATATATATATATATATATATATGTTGTACCGAGAACTTATCAGGGAAAAAGTAGATATATGTGGAGTATCTGAAACCAACTGGACAGGCCACGGACACTGGGAATCTAACGACTACAAAATTTTCATCTCGGGAGCAAATAAAACTGGACAAAAAGGAGTAGCAATACTGTTTCAAAAGAAAGTAGCAAAATATGTACACGAATACCATTCAATAAATAATCGCCTAATTAAAATGACGCTCGATGTACAGCCAACAAAGATCCACATACTACAGACATATATGCCAACAAGCGATGGAGCAGATGATGAAGTAGAAGAAATATACCAATTAATAGACGAAAACATCTCCAGTATACGCAAGAAGGAGCCAATAATAATAATGGGTGACTGGAATACAAAAATCGGCGAAACAGAAGCGGAAGAGGATTTGAAAGGATCAGAAGTCAAGTATGGAATGGGTGAACGAAATGAGAGAGGGGAAAGGCTATTACAGTTTGTTATTGACAGTGATCTCAGTATCATGAACACGATGTTTAAACATCACCCGCGAATATTATCAACCTGGACTTCACCTGTGGGACGATATAAAAAGCAAATAGATTACATCCTTCTTAGCAAACGATGGAAAAGCTCAGTCATCAATATAAAGACAAAACAAGCGGCTGATTGCGGGTCAGACCATAAACTGTTACAATCTGAATTTCGCATCGAATTACATAACCGAATAAATACAAATAGAAGAATAAAATTTATACCTAAAGAGCATGAAAAATTCAGAGAAGTACTAACACACAGTAATGCACCAAAAACTACTGGAGATCCTAATAAAACATGGGAAAAACACAAGGAACTGGATTATAGACGCAAACAGCACTACAAACTACAAAGAAAAAACAGATAAACAAAACAATGGATGACTGACGAGACACTGAACCTAGTAGAAAGCTTAGAGAACCTTGGAGAAAGCTTAGAACCAACCCATCAAATCTAATAGAGACTGAACAAGAGATAGCCAACGTAAAGAGACGATTAAAATCCCTGAGAAGAAGAGACAAAAATAATCATATCCAAGACATATGCAAACAACTGGAAGAATACGCTGACCGTCAAGAACCTAGAGAACTCTTTGACATAGTAAAGTACTTAACCTAAGAATTTAAACCATAAACGCAAATTATTAAAGATAACGGGGGAAAAACCATCACAAACACTGAGGGCATAGCGGCGATATGGAAACAATATTGTGAAATATTGTTATATAGTGACGTTGAAGGAGCAAATGCAGAAGAAATGAATGAGGAAAAAGAACCGCATATTCTGAAATCCGAAATAGAAACCGCGATAAAGAAATTAAGA